>SDWI01000008.1:259573-289936 GCA_009193005.1 Lamellibrachia luymesi
ACACTTTGTATTCTCAAAGTGAACCATAATTGGCCCAAAAGGTCACAACTTTTCTTTTGTTTTTCTAGTGAAACAAGGCCGAAAAACGGGTGGTGCACCTAATCTTTAAAATGTCATAACATGTCTAATATTCAACCTAGAACAAATATCTCAAAGGCATTTTAAAGTTTTTTTCAGGCTCTTTACAATGATACTCAATTGATGTCTATCCATGTAGGTTCAATTTTTTTGTCACATACCTAATATAGACATAGTCATATAGACAAACGTCGACAAGAGTTAAGGCACCCGATACTACTCCACGTATACTATGGAGGCATGTCATATGACATTGACATGTTATTACCCAGTGTGTGATCTGGATGAGAATATGTATGTAAAGATAACGACTCTTTGACATAACCTTATAAAAGCGGTTTATGCCAAGGCCAACACAGGCCTGTAAAATACCGCTCGAAATTAGGCCACGATGTCCTACAAAATGTTCGGCACTACTACCGCCACATTTAGAGTTAACGCTGGCAGCTAAATAAACGATCAATGCACTGAGACATATATCAAAAGCTTCGCTTACCTTGTGAAGTGAGTGACGTGTTAAACCAGTGTTTTCTTGGAGAAAACACGTTTATAGTAGCTGTCACTCTCAACCACCAGACCAAAGCAAATCTGGCGTGAGTAGAGTAGCTTCCGCACGTGCGGGCAAACATTAATCTTGTTACATGATTGGTCGACAAACTAGGTCTTTATATTTACTGTGCGATACGTGTTATAAATCGGACCGGCTGGAATTCAAAAGAAACCAACGCATGAACTTCCAATCACTAACAATAAACTATCATCACCTGTCATCCCCGTTGATTATTTGTTATAATAGTCATAGTTTCTAAACCAGAATCGCCTAGGGCTAAGCTAGCAGGGGCCAAGTCTAGGCCAGGGCCTAGCCTAGCCTAGGCCCTAGCCTACAACTTGAAGTTCAGGACGTTTTTTTAGTTTTCATACTTATTTTAACGAGCATATGTTAGTAGCTGAACACATAGATGACCACCAATACAATTAGAGAAGATCAGTGTTGGTAAATATGTCTGCACGAGGTAACGAAATAAAGATTGCGAGATGTTTATCTTTACAGTATGCATTTCTCTCAAAAGCCCCCCCCCCCAGAGAAATAGGCTACCGACACAGGCTCCATCTTGTGGACAAAGTGCTAATTAAATGTGTCGCTCTTTGCAAATATGTTGAGCACGTGCTAGTGTTCATTTGGTAGAATTGCCGTAGCAGGCAGAGACTGGAAAAAACATAAAAAGTCACCACACTAAAACCGTGCAAAGTTGAATTACAATTGTTAGTCACTAGTTTTTGAAGTAAAATAACAATTAATTTTCAAGAACATCGATATTGAAATAGCGGTTGGCAGCCAGTCCCCGTTAGTATAGTGGTGAGTATCCCCGCCTGTCACGCGGGAGACCGGGGTTCAATTCCCCGACGAGGAGGCTTTCTTTTTTTTTCTGCATACATTTTTTTTCAGTTACAAAGTCATTTATTGCTTTTACGTTGCACTGTACTTCGTGTTGTCTAAGTCTTTCCCGATGACACCAGTGAGGGGTGTGGCAGGGTTCTCAACCTCACATCTCCCACCTAGGCTATATTATAGCTGCTTGTGGGGCCAATCTCCCACCATTTTTGAGAATCCAACTCCCGCCATCAATCGCACCTCGATCTCACAAATTTTTTGCACCAACCTCCCATTTCCAGCGTGCTTGCGTGCGTGCGTGCGTGCGTGCGTTCGTGCGTGCGTGCGTGCGTGCGTGCGTGCGTGCGTGCGTGCGTGCGTGCGTGCGTGCGTGCGTGCGTGCGTGCGTGCGTGCGTGCGTGTTGGGAGGTTCGAACTGTGCTTAACTGTAACATTTTCCAGAAATCATCCCAAACCCCCGGCTGATTGTGCACGCTCGTACCTTTTCAAAGCCCCGATGACCAGCCTGTGTATATGTAACATATTTCTCACATTCATCCTGTTTTTGCAAATTCATATGCGAATTCCTCCAGTGCATCGTAGCAATGAACCTAGGCTACAGGAGAAAGTGCATAAGAGGCCCACCCCCACTTTCCAGGGTATTAATAACTTGTAGTCAGCCTCCCACAGACTGAAACTTTATAATTATGATCACTGACCTTGTGCAGTAGAAGTGGATAGCCAAAGCAGCAATGAGGAGATTTGAGCGACAACAAGGTAAAATTACACTTTTTGTTATTATTTTTAGTCAATTTCAAACTTTTATAACTCACCAAATATTGCAGATAGCATGGGTCATTTGAGGTGCCCATGATGGCCAACTTTCTGACATATATTATCAAATTAAATCAATGACAAATAAGCATGCGCATCTGAGAAATGACCTTGTAAACGAAAAACGTGTTTGTTCTCAAAATGCACCCTACTCTCGTTCTCAAAATGCACATGGGGTGTGCATTTTAGGCACACGTTCAGCTGACTTAGCTATGCTGATAATAATAATAATAATATAATTATAAAAAAAAACAGTCAAATGTACATGTTTGCAATCATTGACATAGACCTAGGTATGTAGTAAAAAATAACCCACAGATTATTATGAATAAACTGTGCATACAAAATATAATTTGTTAAACATCATATACATATATCGTTAGACATAAAAGGCTAACTGTTTTACAATGACTAAGCATTATCAAGTGGTTCAGGTTATCTGATATATATTAACAGCAAGGTGTTTTACAATTTCACAGTGGAGTAAACTGTTAGTGTTTGGACATGAGATTGTGTTCTTAAATACTTAATGATCTGGTGATGTTGTTTTTAGATGGCAAAACTTGGCTATAGGAGACAACCTACAAGGTGGCAATATGGAATCATCCTACCAGAACAGGCTGTAGGGGAACAGGACCAGACTGTAGTTAACCAGGAGCGGGTTGTTGAGGACCATGAGCATGTTGTAGGTAGTGGCCAGGAGGTGAATATGGTAGTAGGCATGCTAGGCCAAGATGCACAACCCATCGGGCAGCAAATTCTTGCATTTTCACCAAATCCGTAAGGCTGCACAACGGGCTAGGAGTCGACAAGCTCCGATAGCAGAGCTGTTAACTTCGTCCCATTACAAAAATGTGTTAATTGAAAAGGTGGCATTGAGAGGAAGAGATGGGGAACTGGGTTACCAAGAGGAGCAAGAGGGAAAGCAAGAGGGAGAGGAGAAGCAAGAGGGAGACAAGAGGTGTGATTAAAGTCAGAGGACAACAATTAGACGGAGAACGGGGAAGGCCCCAAGGAAGATTGATGGCCGTGGGAGGGACAAGGCCGGGTTATATGTAGAACCAACACCTGCCAGAGGGGTCAGAACACGTGGTGGAGCCAGGGCAGCTCAGAATGTTGCAGATGTTAACGAAGTAGAACCAGACTACTTTTGTATCTACTGTCAGGAGAAATACACTGATCCACCAACAGAGGACTGGTTGCAGTGTCTGTCTTGTGTAGAGTGGTATCATGAAGCGTGTGGCAGCGGCTTTAGTGTTTGTGGTATATGTGACAGTTAGGCTAGCCTACCATGACATAACCATGCAGCAACACTAAGAGACAGTATACCTTTAATAATAATAAGCTTTCTCGAGGCACACATTCAGTATATGATTATGCATCCTTCGGAAGTCGAACTTCATTGCAAAGTGTAGAAGCAAAAACTAAAAAATTCCTCTAGGATATAGTGGGTCTTCTCTTCATCTACAAACCTCAGGGCAAAGCTTTGCTGTTCCTTTTTTTATTTATCACAGGATTCGTTTGCACTGATGGAACAAAACACTGCATTTCGGACATTAATTTTTAATCTTCAGCTGGATCTAATCCCTGATGACGGCAATCAGTTCGTTCTGTGTTACCTATCGTGTATCATATCGCAAAGCGAGTCTCATCTCTAGAACCACTTTGCGGGCATCAACCCAGAAGTTGTGGAGAGAACATTCAAATTGCTGATTCCCATCAGTGTTGAGATGGGCGACGTCATCACGGTGGCTTCTCCAGTAAAATTCTGCTTTTCAAAGAGAACAACCGTCTGTGAACTCCAACTGTCTTTATTGTGGCCTGCAGCTTAAAGGTTCCTCCTCAATTCGATTTTTGCTCCTCTCATTTCAAATTAATTTTGCGAAAAAGCAAACCTACCTAGAATCCACTGCAACATGCTTGCTCGTTTGTGCAACTTTTGTATGTCGTTATTGTGAACTCATTATACAAACTGTTAAATGACTTAATATTTGGTCAAACATTAAGTGAAGTGAAGATGGAAACACTGACGTGTCCAGGGAATTACTGATGAGAGTGAGGTATTGACACTTCGCAAGAACCAAGCACAGCTGTTGGCCAAGCAACAGCAGCAGATTGAAGAACATGTCAAGGGAAATCAAGATTTAACAAGATTGCCATCCAAGGCAAAACACCCAGATGGCAAGTGGACAAGGAAGCCACTGGCTTATTGAGATTCCAACAATTCTTCACCTATGTGTAACCCGCCCTTCTGAGATATTGTCAATTTTGTTTTTTAAATATATTCACGCTGCTAGCATTTACACAACCTGTAGATAATCTGTTCCATTCATTTAATGTCCTCTGTGAGAATTTCTGGTAGACACTGATCCCTTACTAATGTTACTTCCTGTCCTTTAGTTCTACTATCTTTCTTAGATGAGAAAAAAATATTTCTGTCAATATGTTCATATCCATTTAATATCTTATCAACTTCAATTTGATCTCCTCTTAATCTCCTTGTATCTAGGGTTGTTAAACCACATTCTTTTAGGCATTCTAAATCAGGAGAGGTTCTTCAGGAGGAGCGTGGAGGTGTAACAAGTATACTGTGTTTTGGCGCAAACCACGTTTACCTCCACCACTATCAATTAGATGACAGCACAAACGATATTTACCTCCACCACTATCAATTAGCCCTAATTCAATTCTTGCGATTTGATGTTTAACGCATTTTGCGCACGCACACACAACAGAAGAAATATATTGAAGAATTAACTGTTCTGTTTTACCTTATCATGTTCCTTCATAACAGGTTTCACAGCCTAAGACAAATCTATTGATGTAGAATTTAGACCTGGTTTGTTGCTGTGTACAATGTTTAAAGTAAATATGTTTTTGCAAATGATCACCATAAATATTTCAGTGAATATATTAGGAACACTTTTTCTTATAAATTATGTTTTTATTATTGACATGTTTTTATTATAAATCAATAAACTAATGTTTCTTTTTCGGCACCAACATTAAAATGGTTGCTATGGCAATGCTATTAACACAATTATCCTTAGACTTCACAATTGTAATATCGACTAATGTATTCGTCAGTTGACACCAACGAATTCACAATTTTTAGTACTTTAATTTTTTTGTGATGGTACTACTCAATATATCCCGATATCAAAGACTGGCTCATAATATGTACAATATTTACTCACAGAATAATTGCGAATTTGTTTTGTCTAGAACAATATGGTAGTAGTTTACAAACAATAAACTGCAACATTGATCTTTTAATATAACAAACACATTAATTTATATTAACAGCAGTAAGTTATGTATCATTATACATGCAAAACTCGAGCAACAATATGTATACACACAAGATATATATACAATAGAGACTCATATACACACAAGTATATATATATATATATACAATAGACTCGTTAACCAACCATGTTTCTTTAAAAAAATTAATCATCATATCATAAAGAAGATGCTTCATGTAAAACGCAGTTCTTAGTTTAAATGTTATTTCAAAATTTTGCTTTTGCATACTACTTTTTAATTAGCAAAGAGCAGTCATATTGTCAAAATATTAATTCCTAAAAAATACACTATGTTTATATTAGTAATTGATGCTGAGAAACACAAGTAGATGGAAATGTTTCCTAGATATCAGTTTATTGGTTCTGCATCTTTGAATTTAGACCGTTTAATTCCATGCAATTTACTTAATAATAATCTTTCAAGTGTAAATGTGAAATTAAATTAATGAACAATTTGCATGAGCCATGTAGCAAGATAATCTGACAGTAGTGAGCAGATAAACAGCTCATTTCTTTTTGGCACTTGTAGGGGGTGCTACTTCAGGGGTTTCTGTAGATGGTTCCGGGGTAGGGGCTTTCAGGGCAGGGAAGTTTTTCTCGGTGGGCCAAGTAGCAAGCATATTGCCTCTCCGTAGTTGTTCATCAATCTGCAGGAGATGGTTCAACTTAGCTATCCTCTCTCCCTGACACGGGGCCCCCAGCCGCAGGAATCTCGCATTCAGACCAACAGCCTGGAAAATGGATAATCAGATTCGGTGTCAATAGCAAAGGTAACTTATACTTTAGTTACCTTATTTATTTTTCTATGGCCCAATTTTTTTCAAGCATACCGTATGCTTATTAGGCCAAATACAGTATGTTCTTATATAGCGCGGTATCCAGTCCTTGTGACTGTTCAAAAAGTACTTTATACTTCACCCCCTGGCAGACTAGTTCATTCTAACACCATCTTGACTTCTCTGGGAAGCATTCAGCTATGCTGTTATTGCAGTGCAAAAATTATTCATTCACATATCCACCCTGTCTGTAGCCAGATACTCATTTATGCAGCTCAGTTAACTGGAGCAACGTGGAATGAAAAAAATTGGCCAAACCCTGAGACAGGGGCAAGAGGGTTTGAATCCGGATTCTATTGATTGAATCTTTACACTCAACCCCCGGCAGACCAGATCATTACATCGGCAACTCGACATCAGCCTTGTTATAATTACTATGTGGAGACTACTCATTCAACCACAACTGCTTATATATCCAAGTACTCATTTATATTTATCCACAACTGCCTATATCCAAGTACTCATGGATAAATGAGTACTTGGATATAGGCAGTTGTGGATAATTATAAATGTATAAATGAGTATAGGCATAGGCAGTAGGATACATTGGATATAGGCAGTTGTGGATGCATATTATGTATCCACAATATAGGCAGTTGTGGATACATATTATGTATCCACAACTGCCTATATCCAAGTACTCATTTATAGAGCCGAGTGAACTGGAGCAATATATAGTGAATGAAATTGTCCATGTTTCGAAACAGAAGCAGTTAAGACTTGAACCCTCATCCTGTTGACTGACCAACACTATAACTGCTAAACTAACATGCCTCGTGACTGATTGTGATAATGATTTATAAAGCCAAAAGCAAGTGAAGCACCACTTAGTGTTTGAAGGGCTATGACAATGAGACAAAGTGTCAATATAACTGTTAACAGTATTGTCAATATTAGAATAACATTGAGTGTCAAGTGGATATCAAAAGTTGTGTCAATAGAGGTGTGAAGAGCAATGTCAAATGTGGTATCATGAAAATGGCCTCAATGTTTTTGATAGTAGAATCAACAGACTACAAGAGTAATTTGAAATGTTAACATATAAAAATTCTCACATCAGTCCTGTGTCAACAAACGAAGACAGCAGTTCTCTGATGCATTGGTGTCACTGTTTGTGTCAACAATTGACAACAAAATTACTAAATGTCAATAATTAGGCGTCAGTAACTATGCATCAATAATTAGGTATAAACGATGCTGTCAACAATTCAATGATAGTAATTATGTATTAGCAAATAAGTGCCAACAATTATGTATTAACAGCTAATCATTAAATGTCAATGAGTAAATGTCAACAAGATCACGACATAAGTGTCAATAAGAAAGTTTAAAGTAAATATCAGTGAGATATGCACTCAAATGAAGAAATAAAAATAAGAAGCTGCAAACATACAAGGTCAGCAATCATTGTGTCTGTCGTATCGGGCTGACTGCTCGACATCACTATTTCATTGGACGCCTCTGCAACAAAACCATATTTGTCAGGTTGTGTTAAAAGTCACAATGTCATAAAAGTATGATAAAGTAAACAACATATTTTTCACCCTTATAAGCTTTATAGGGTTTGTATATTTAGTTTGTTTGGTTGATTCATTTGAATAAACACTTAATTTTGACAATAGCATTGGCTCAGAATGCTTTCTATTTCGTTTTTAGCTTTACATGTTGAGACAGCTCCCAGTACAGATAATACTACATTCATTCAAATGATAAAATGCATCAACACATATCTTACATTTAATATGCACTATTTGAGTTACCCGGCATTGCATGCGAAGAAAAGGCAGCCACTGCAAGACCTAATGACTACTTCCAGTACCCTACCATAGTGAACACAAAGGTGTCATGAAGCATTCATGCCATAACATTTTTTACCTATAATTGTTTACACGAATGGTAGCTCATAGTTACCTATAATTGTTTACACGAATGGTAGCTCATAGTTTCCTATAATTGTTTACACGAATGGCAGCTCATAGTTACCTATAATTGTTTACACGAATGGTGGCTCGTAGTTACCTATAATTGTTTACACGAATGGTAGCTCATAGTTACCTATAATTGTTTACACGAATGGTAGCTCATAGTTACCTATAATTGTTTACATGAATGGTAGCTCATAGTTACCTATAATTGTTTACACGAATGGTAGCTCATAGTTACCTATAATTGTTTGTAACACTATGCATGTTTCTACGATTGTTGTTGAGTTATATAATCTACATCAAATGTCCACATAAGTTCCTTCGTATGTATATCCCCCACACCCCCCAAGGAATTTCTAAATTTCAGCCCCATACATACAAAACTGATGATATGACATTTCATTTATATGTGTTCACTTTACTGAAAATTGGGGATGTCCTAGCGAGTGCCTATCATATGTAGCTATGATCCTCTGGGGTAAAAATGTACCTATCATGCTTACCACTGAAGAGGTGAAGTGACCAGATCAGGAATGATACTGGGCGCCCGCTATTGACAGCAGAGCTGTATGCCATAAATAGAACAGAATGGAGGGGTGTGCCTTCACAGAGGACAAGGAGGGGTCATTATGGCCTATGTCTAAGTCAAGTAAGTCAAGTTTACTGAAATTTTTTTATTTATAATTCCATTTCCTGCATTATCTAGCCATTAATTACTATTACTTATGGAAATAAAATGCAAAACACACAACATAAATTCAGTTCCGTGGTTTACTTATCTTAAACCAATAACGAAGGTTTAAATTTCGTCAGAGAAGTCAATTCCAACAACTGACCTTCCATCTTCTTGGTGACCTCTACAAGGTCAGTCACGCTCGTCATGTGCTCCATGCGCAGACATATGGCACTGCTTTGAAACTGTGGAGTTAGTTCCTCTGTCCGCAATAAGGCGGGGCTGCGGTAGACAACATCGCCACACACATAACACTGCTCGGAAACACGTTCGCATAACCTCATCCATGCTTCACGTTCCTGCAAGGTGAAGGTAAATTATCAAGGTCAATTGCATTGCTTAATCTTTTGAAAAGTGTAAAATAGACCAATAATGTTACAATAATGATTTACAATTTTAAATCCTTGAAACCATGTCTCCTACTAAGATGTCACTCATAATAACAGTTATGTAACAAGTGATCTTTACTCTCAAGACCTGAGCCAACTCACCACTTTGCGAATGGGGTCAATGATGAGTATGACGGCGGGGTAGCGTCGCAGGATGTCCAGCCAGAACTCGGCGAGCTCTTCAGGTAACTTCAGCTGGCCTTGAACCACCTCGTAGCGTCCCTTTTCCTGAAAAAGTTCTCATCTTAAATTTGTTTTTGGAGGACAATGACACTTAAAATTAGGAATGTAGAATTCATGCAGCCACAAGTATGGTCATACCAAAGTGGTGGGGGTGTGCCACCAGAGCCCCATGGAGCACATAGAGAGAGAGAGAGAGAAATCAAGAAATTCTGGGTCACCAATAGAGAATTATTGAACAATTTATCTAATATCTATAAGTGTTAAGGTAAGCCCAGGCGGAATGTTTTCATTGGGAAATTTCCTCTTCGATGAAAGAGAGAATTATCAGTTTTAATTGGGGCACAAAGAGAGAAAATTTACATTTTTCTACGGACAGATAGAGTGGCCAAAAACAGGGGCATTTGCGCGGCACATACATGTATACCTCAGAATAGGGAGTACCCCCCCAGGGGTCATGCATGATGATCAGAATCTAGGAAAAAGAATGCATGTTCAAACATGTCAAATACAAATGTGGAGTTGACCAAATACACCAAATAAAAATAAATATCAACTGCAAATTCCACAATGGCAAGAATAGGCTTCTAGAAAAAGTCAAATACAAATATGCGAAATCATTGTATTTAAAAATAAGTATGTACACAGGCGTCAATATCTGCTCAAGGTAAAGTGGAAAAGTGCTCATGGAAGCAGGAAGCACCCTCCTACACAAAACTTTCATCGTTTTTTTGTGGTTTTTCATATTTTAGTGTAATGTCACTAAAAAATAATTTTACTGTAAAATAATTTTTTTTTTTAAAGCGGGACATTTCATCCAAAAAGCGGGAAAGAGGGACCAGGGTGAAAAACTGTATTTCCCAGTTGTACGTATTTAACCCAATCCCTGGTTATATTGCCCAACACCTTTAATTCATACTCACAAAGTCAAAGATCTCGTGTCCAGCACAGTTAATGGCGAAGAAGAAATCCTCTCCAACGGTCAGTTCCAACTGAGTGATGGCCTCCTGTAGCATGTCCAGTCCCTGCTCCGGCTTTTCCAGCACTGGGCACAGAGCTCCCAGCTCATTGACGTAGCGACCAGAGATCTGTTGGACACCAACTGTCATCTCAGTGCGGGCAAAATTTTTCACAAAACGCTACCCATACATGTTTAGTTGGCTTTTACATTTGATCGGCATATATTAAACTAGGATTAGCAACCTTTTAACAACCTTTGAGGCATTAATCACTCCAGTATATAAACATCTGACCACTATGGGGAAAGCCATCAATGTAAATGGGTTGAACACGTGTATGCAATTAAGTTATGCAATTAAAACACTGAAATTTATAATAATAATAACAATTATGATATATAATTTTTTATTTGTTATAGAGCACAATATCCTTAAAAAGTTCAGAGCGCTTCACATAATTAACTAATGATAAAATGTTATGTTATATATAAAATTAAAATATTAGGGTATCCACCTATAAAAAAGTTACATTAGTTTAATTAAATGCATTAAAATGCCTTATATACCAGTTGCTTTGATATTTCCATCACTGCCAATGAAAACATAAAATCTGTTTCAACTTTAATTATTATTTTTAGTCTATAGACGCAGCCAGCAACCTTACCCCCGTCTTGCTGAGAGACTTTGCACACTGCTCATAGATGGCGCTGATGTTTTTCATGCTCTGTGGAGGAAACACACATATGTACAATACTTGACATAACCGGGATGGGTCCATCTCCCACTTAAGACAACATATAATAACACCTTCAGTACATATTGGGAAATAATGCAATATGCATGTCCTATTAAGATATTTTATTCACTCTTACAGGAGTTCTATTATGTATTAAACACATTTTAACCAATTTTTTCACAATGATATGATTCACAAGGTTTCCCGTTGTCTTTTCCCAGTGGATATGTCACCCCTGACTATGGTACCGTAAGGAACTTGATGTGAAACAATCCTCAAATAAAATATATTTTTCAAAGGGGATTTCTGACAAGAAATGTCCTGGAATTACATCTTGCATACTAAGAAAGGGTGAATTGACGGGTACATAGATGATTTGATCCATATCAAGGTTACAGTATCTTAGACCATTATATAAAAAAAAATTGTATGTCTGTATGTGTCAATGAAATGATACGTGTCCCTGAAAATTTTTTTAATATGAATCTGTCATCGACTAATTTCAAAATGTAACTTTTTCATTGTTGTGTAAATGTTACCTTGTTAACTGTTTGCTGTAGTGACTTGTTCTGTTTTTAGATGCGATTTTGTTGTTGTTTCTAAATGTGACTTTGTAACTGTTTCCAAATGTGCCTTTGTCAATTGTTTCTAAATGTGCCTTGTCAATTGTTTCTAAATGTTACTTTGTCATTGTTTCTAAATGTTACACTGTCATTGTCTCTAAATGTTGGTTTGTCAATTGTTTCAAAATGTGACTTTGATGTTGTTTGTAATTGTGATTTTGTCATTATTTCTAAATGTAGCTTCATGAATTGTCTTAAAATGTGACTTTCTTACAATTTCTAAATATGACTTTGTCATGTTTGTAAATGTGATTTTGTCATGTTTCTAAATGTGACTTTGTCACTGTTTCAAAATGTGACTATCATTGATTCCAAATGTGACTTTGTCATTGATTCTAAATGTTACTTTTTCATTGATTCTAAATGTGACTCTGTTGTCTCTGCTGTGAATTTGTCATTGTGAATGAATGAAACTTTGTCAATATTATTACTTTCATATATTATGTCATATATATGTGTGTATACATACATATATGCAAGAGCTAACTGATTTTTTTTTCAATTAAGTATGGCTGTGTACAATGTTTAAAAATTTAGGGGTAGATTTTTTTATAAGTTTTTAACTTCTCATCTGCTCCTTGTCAAGTCAAGACTTGTTTATTTGTTTGTTTGTTTATAGGTATGAAACAAATGAAGTGCCTGATTGACTGGCTTTGTCAGTTCTTTCTAAATGTGACTTTGTCACAGTTTATAAATGTGACTTTCAACAATGAGTGTGTTTTTGCAGGGTAAACCCACCTCCTTGAGAGGCATGTCAGCCCGTGGGATCACCATGTATTCCTTGATACAGTTCTGCTTTCCCGCGGCCAGTTTCCCACTTGCCAGGATTGTCATGACCAACTGGGGAAGTCGGTATTCATTTGGAGTCTGTGGTGAAGAAACAAAAGCACAGTAGAAACAGTGTTGCAGTTTGCAGTTATATGATGTTTCATATAACTGCAATTCAAAACTTACGGATTTCAAATTACATTTAAATTAACAATATTACACTTCATGTTTTAGTGTTTACTGCTGTAGTACATTTACCACTAAAATTGTATAAACAGGAATTTTAAAATGCAGGAACAAAGAAGAACCAGTCATCCACGCTTGTTGAATGACGTCATCTTTTTAGTTTGGGCTGTGACCTTTTTATGGCCGAACATCGTGACACTGTTATTTATTAGTATTTTATATACATAACATTTGAATAATATCTATGCAAAATGTGTTACTATTGTGATCTTTCATCTGTTTATATATATTAAAAATACACAGTTTTACAACATATAAAAACCACTATAATGTACGTTTTGGCATGCCAAGAAATCAGCTAATGAAAATTGCCATATATTATCTTTAATGGTAGAAAGTCTGTAAAATCATGTTATAAACTATATTTATTGTAACATTTTGGCTGACCAAATGTGTTTTACTGAACCCCATTTGTTTTTTTACTATTATTTGTTGATGAATATCGACGTTGCTGTTGGGAACATTCGCGAAAAGTTGTCGATAATTTCTAATACCTGTGGACAAAGTTTATTGAGGTCAAGCATCCGCAGGATCGGATGACAGGCACATCATTAACATCCATGAAATTATATTCACCTCCGCATGCAATGTAAACATTATATTCGCCCTCAAACGCTAAAATTAAACAGATCACAGTCCATATATATTTGTTATATGTGGTTCATTAAAACATTTTGGCACCCAAGAAGTTGGAATAGATGTATCCGGAGTTTACACTATATAACCCCGTGCAATTATCTTTATACTGTGCGTTTCTTAGAAGGCACAGGAGTAACTAGTTCCAGTACCACATCAGAGTTAACGTAAAGGTTTCATGAATCGTTCATGCCATACAAATTTTCACACGAAGGGTAGCTCATAGTTACCTATAATAGTTTGCAACAATTACATAACCTACATCAAATGTCCACATAAGTTCCTTCATCCCCCACATCCCCCTAGGAATTTTGAAATTTTCAGCCCCATACATGCAAAACTGGTGATATGATGGAACAAACACATCAACACACTGTTTTATGGTATAGAAGACACTTCACTTATATTGTGTTCACTTTACTGAAAATTGGGGATGTCCTAGTGAGTTCCCATCATATATACTATGTAGCTATGATCCTCTGCGGTCAAAAGTACAATTTGTGAATAAAAATGATACTACATTGCCATTATCATAAGCCCAAAACAACGCTTCAAACAAATGATATAAACAGGTATTAATACGGAGGGAGATTGTTAAGAGAAATCTTGAAAGGTTAGAGTTGAACAACCAAAAGTGGGAAAGGGTGCCAGAAGATCGCGATGGATGGAGACTCATTGAAAGGGTGGAAAGTGATGTGATTCCACCCCACAAAGGACTAAGGAGAAGAGATTTTGTAGCACAGTACAATTAATTAGGTGATGAGCTGACTTGGACAAGCACTAGTAGACTACTTCCAACCAACCTCTTCATGTCGCAAGGCTGCGATGTATTTGTACAGCGGAATGCCCTGGACGACAGCTCCAGTCTTACACATGGCTTGAGACACGGCACTGATGGCAGTCATTCCACTGATAGACATCTCCTTGGATTCATCCGGGATGATGACTATAGTTGGCTTCCCTCCACCTTTCCCTCTGAAGCAAATCCATACATAATAACAATAAAACTTCTATTGCACCAGCTAATCATCTGGAACCAAAGCTCAATGGTCGAACAAACCATAATCGCTAAGAATGAAATCAAGAACAGGATTACTCAAAAGTATCGCACTGTTACGCACATACGCCAAAGAATTAATTAAAGCAGCGTGTGAATTGCTAGTAAATTACTGTTTTATTGCTTTAAATGTGTTGAAATGTTAGTCATGAACCCATATAGCAAATACCTGTTGCTTCAGAATGTGGTACTGGGCTCGTAAGTTTGCACAATACAACATTTTGAAGCAACTCGTACATAAAACCTAGTATTGTTCAATAAGTGTATCACGTCTTCACTGGATATATATATATATATATATATATATATATATATATTTATCATGCCTAGTAATTCACAAGTACACCAACCCCTTTGGTGATTTTGCCCCTCCAGACTTTCCTTTGCCTCCGTCTGATTCCTTCTGGCTCTCCGTCGCTGTGGGAGTGTCTGTCTCCCTCTCCGCGGCTTCCTTCTCATCTGCATCCCTTTTGAGTGCAGCAAAGTAGTCACTGTCAATCAGAACATAAATGTAAATTTACCCAACAGTATTTCACTTTGTTGATTTTCGGTTCTCTTCTACCAGTTTCTGATATCTGTGTAGAATCATGAACAAACAGTGACTGCTTGGCAATAAGTAATGTTTACATGCAAAATTGTGATATATATTCGTAAAATGGAATCGATTGATCAAATGATGTTTCCTGCCTTAAATAAAATTTACTGTGATTAAATATGATGATATTTGGTGATGCATCAAGCTTTTGAATGAAGCATGTTTACGAGAGATTTTTTTGGGAGCCGTTTTTGCGGGCCACCGATGTGTGGTGGTTCATACAGTGAGCATGTCGCTCACGCCTGCCAAACACAGGTTAGATAGGCTTTTAAAAAAGCCTATAAAATTCATAGTAATAAAATTATGGAACTGAAGCTTACAGCAGACTTACGACAAATGGTGGCAGTCCGTGCAGAAGTCGTGACATTTTGTATGAAAAATCCTTGCCCAAGCAAACAATATATCATTTTATAATCATGTTGAATTACAAAAAGGACCCCTGGATGTGCCTACCTGAGTAATTTGTCAACCTCTTGTTGTTTGTCAGGGTCTAATGAAGCAACAGCATCACTGAAGTGATTGTTGATGTAGTGGACCGCATCTGTGACAGACTTCTGTTTCTCCTCTTCCAGGGCATCTTTTTCCTCTTGGGATGCCAAGTCAGGTGAAAGGATGCTCTCACCTCCTGACAAGCTACAAGCTATCAGCTGTTGGGGGTGAAGGGTGAGAGCATGAGGAACCAATGCTGGTGTTTGTAGAAAGGCATTTCAGGAATGGCCTTAGTAAAAGTTTAAATATGATAAACAATTTAACAATCTCAATTGTTGTTTCTTAACAAGCCAAATATTAAGCATGAATTACATTTTGTTTTCCCTGGTTTCTTAACGTATATATACATACATATATATATGTACATATATATATATTATATATGTACATAAATATATTATATATGTACATAAATATGATATAAATATATGTATATATATACATATATATACACACACACACACACAAACACACACACACACACACACACACACACACATACGAATATACATGAATATATACAAGAATATATAATAAAGCATAAAATGTATTGAGTATAAAACAGAATAATAGCAAGCCTAATATAGTGAAAGCACAATGGGTCCATGAATATAAAAATTTTACAATTTTTAATCAAAATGTTTCTTAAATACATGTTAACAATACAGCCAAAAGTTACTTCAGGTAAACATGAATCTAATATGGAACAACTGTTGAATTTGTTGTATTCTTCACATATGAGAAAATAAAACGAGTGCCAAATAATCATAATAATACAGCAAAGATAATGTTACTATTACATAAAGTAACTAATATCAATGGTCAATTACAAAACATTTTGAATAGTTATGTCACAATTACTCCATATGTGAAACACTATGATGAAGCATGCACTTAACGAAATGATTAAAAATTCAAATACATTTTACTAAAATCAAACTGAATGGATGACTTAAAAGTTAAAAGAATACCTCCTCCTTGTTTCTTCTGGAACAGTAAAGTTCTGCTTCAACAACTTTCTGGCCACGGGCATTCAGTAGAATCCGTGCTTTCAGCTGTATAGAATAACATGTGTATACAGATTTAGCTTGACAGTTTAATGTTCTGTTAACACAAAATTACTGTTAACCTTTCTTTCTTCTATCTTTATAATCTGTAGATGCCCCGAGTATCGTGGAGTAAACTCTACATGGGGAATAGTGAGCAGTTTTCCAGTGATTTAACAGGCAGTTGTATAAAAGTTACGCTAAAAGTTAAAAACAAGAATAAAAAAATAAAAAGTTAATACTCTATAAAAGATGTGTTTCTCACAGACTAATTCATAACAAGAAAAACCATTACCTTGCTGATCACAGGAGGCCTGGCAAAGGCACCAAAGTAGTCAGCCTGCAAAATAAAACATCAATAAATATATTTTTAGCAATCGGGCATGAAGCATGGAGAACATTTATGCGATTGCATGTGTGCATGTATGCTTACTATTATTGTAACAACAATGCTCTCAAATGTGATTGTCACATTTTTAAATTGTCTAACAAGACTGTAGAAGATGGTCCAAATGTAAATTTATTATTTTTTTCATTGTGCACATTCAGGAATATCTTTTAGTATTTTCAAATGAGTTCCTTGTGTGCAACTGTTGTGTCTATTAAGTATTAATGCACAAAGTTTAATGAAACTGTGGGTCTTACACCCATGGCCAGTATGCATGTTCATAGGAATTTTGACTTGGGAGTCGGCGGTTTTTATTAAGTAAGCGTTCTCAATATAGTCAAGCTTATTCTTCTACTTTTTTAATTGGCGTCCATAAGTCAAAGTCTGGTTGAACAGCTATGTTACTTTAAAGTGTACATGTAATCTATGTAAGTGGGTTACAGTATGAGAACTAAGATAAAGGATGAATAAAACACTTACTAAATGTCCATAAACATCCTTTGGATCATCGTAGAACATTGAATTCAGTACTTCCTCTATTTTCTGTGGTACTCCATTTTCTTGGTAGTAGCGTTGAGCTTTTTTCTTCAATTCGTGGAGACCGTGTGCTTCATTGGGGGTAACTGACTTCCGCCCTGACATGGTGTTGGCAGAACACTGACCGAGAGACTGGAATAACAGACAAGAAATTAAGAAGTGAAGACTGCACTGCCAATGCAATGGCAATGTTAACGAGTAATGAGTGACCCCTGATTTTAAACTGCACCAGCACATTGTATTACAAACATTTTAACCACACCTGCACATTCTCTCATGCGCGCACAAGCCCCTTTCACGTTATCGTACACCTAGTGATAGTAGTGAAATAGCGGAAGAAGACAAGTATCTCAGTCTGGTTTTGCTGCAGGGAAACATTTCTTTGGTAATATGGACGTAATATTCAACAAGTTTCATGCTTCGTATTATCACTTTGAAACTGCACTATATCACGCCCACGTCTAGTAATATGTCATACATTCTACTATTGGTTGGCAGTCAGCAACAAAGCTTCGGAAGTTCGGTTGAACCCAAAATTTCATTCAAAGCTGCATCGGTGAACCGCCATCACAGTGGTTGCCAAGGTGATTTGTGCGGGTTTACACGTAGTTTATTTATTTCAGAAAGCATTACTATGTAATAATGCAGTTATTAATATTATTAGTTTGGTGTTGTAAATTAATAATGTATATTTAATTGTTAAATACATGTTAATGACTGTGTGACATGTAAACCGGATATTCGTGAGGTCGCGCAGCAACGACTGCGGAACAACCAACAACTTCCGGAAGAAGGGGCGTCATCGAAGGCCGTCGACTGAAACTAACACCAGTTTCTCGGCGGGAAGTGCGTTTTGTAACGACCGATGTAGTTCCAACTGATGTCATGTAACAAACTATATCATACTCTTACTGGCAGAAATCTAACCGTCCGCACGGTGTTACAAAACTTTAGTAATCCGACGAACCTGCAATCATGGCTCGTTCTTTGTCAAACGCTGGCCGTCCGTCAAATGCATCAAACATGTCTCTTACTTCTTTGTCGCAACGACGCCCAACGCGGATTATGTTGACAGAGAAGAAAGTCAGCGATGACGAGTTTATGGCGGCCGCAATCGGTGATGTCGAATGGCTGAAGCATACGTTCAAAGGAAAGAAAGGCGCCCTGATGAACTTCGATAAAAACGTTCGTCTCCAAACTATAATTATATAATACGATGGGCCTATATAATATGCATAATACTACTTAAGCAAGATGATTGCAAACAATTATTAGGCTTGCTATCGGCAGATATCGTTGTGTGCATTACAAATATGGTAAAATGGCACCTTGTCTTTGACTTTGCCAGTTGCATAATGCCAAAGCCTAAGTTAAGCCTGTTTTAAGTCAAGCATATACATACAAAGTCAAATGCTGCACACACAACAATATTTGACCAATCCAGTGTTGTACACATATTTATTTAGAAAATTAGCATGTGTATCAACCAAACATTAAATTATTAATTTACCAATTTTATGCCTACTACAGAAGTCATGAGACTGAGATGAAACTATCCACTATCTGTCTTCAGGGCTTGGCAGCCATCCACATTTCTGCAATCCACGGTCGCCTCGATTGTTTGAAGTGGCTGATTGAGCACTTCAAAGTGGACGTGAATTGTCGTAGTTCTGATGGCTGGACACCACTGCATCTGTGTATCAGCAACCAGACTGGCCGTCGGTCATTTGACTGTCTCCAGTACCTGTTGCAGCATGGAGCCAACCCCTCAGTGTATGCACAATTTTATTTTGAAACCCCTTCCAACAATACCATCCTTTGTTTGTTTCATCTCCAGCAGGAGAATATCTTTCCTCCTAATTCTTTGGCTCCTCTGTATGAACCAATAAAAACCATCATAATTTGAAGCTGACCCTTGTTTTAGATAAATCCTTTAAAAAAATTTACACGATTTTGTAATGCCTATGATTTATGAATATTTTCTGCACATTTCACTGATATTGTTGATTAAGATGTTTTTTATTTGACCCACTGATGAATTAAAATATATTAAGATCTATACTTAAAATGATCATTTAGAACTTCATTTCATGTAGATAAATACACTGGTCACAATATTTACATGATCACATGGAAACAGCTGGATAAAAGTGATTTCAAATTGATGTCTTTTTGGTCACGTTTGCCCGTTGTGCCCACTGTACCCCTGATTGTTTTATGTAATATTTCAGCACTAATGATGATGGCATAACGCCAATGCACCAAGCATGTAGTGAGGGTCACGTGCAGTGTTTGAAGGCTCTTCTGGAGGCTGGGGCAAAGATTGATGGATCCAACTGCCGTGGACATAAACCAATTGACATGGCAAAGCTTTGGGGACACAGAACATGTGCCAGGTACATTGAGACTGTATAAGTTAATATAATGGTGGTGATGGTATTTACAGTGATAAAGCCTGAGCCTACCAATTCATACACAAGCAACCATCATCCTCAATGTGCTAAAATATACTAATAATGACTGTTCAGGAATAATCATAGATAGTGAGGCTGCTTGTTTGCAGGGATCAATACTTTGCTGGCTTTACCAGGGCATATTTATATAGTAGAGAAGTGGTAATAGCCTATTTGACTGTAGTACATCTACAGTCTACAATGTGTAGTATATCTACAGATTAAAACAGATGTTTGAACTATAGCTGCCATCTGCAAAAATATCAAAATATATCTTGCCAGAATTGCATCTCTACCCTAAGTTCTCGGCAGTCCTTTGTTTGGATGATGTTTATGATATCATGCTTATCGATTCAGTTTTGTTGTTCCTCTGAGCTTAGGACCCTGAGGTTTTAGAGGCTATAGAAGTTTTATTATTATTGAATTAGCCAAGTTGCCTGGCATTGCACGGGAAAAGAGACAACCACAGCTTATGGCTCTACCAAGTTTTGGTAGTGCAATGCCAATGGTAATGACAACTTCACACCCCAAAAATCATGTACATAGACCACATAATTATCATAGAAAACACACATAGCATTGCTAACAATTGTACGTAGCTACAAACTCCCATTGTTCTGAGTTACATAATTTACGTCAAACGTCCACATAGGTTCCTTTGTATATCCCAAACCCCCCAGGAATTTTTTTTATTTTTACAAACCATGTAGAAACCATCACCATGTAGAAACCATCACCATGGCCCCTATCGAAAACTGGCAGAGATGTGAGGGAACAGACATATACAAATTATTTTATTGCATAGAAACTAAGTTTTATCATTGGGATAGTTCATAATGTCGGAGTGATGCAACAGTCGTGTTTGTGTTCTCCTTCCACAGGATTATGGCTGCAGAACAATGGCACCAGGACAAGAAATATCTGATGAACGAACTCCAACATCTCAAGAAACTGAGCATGCAGCAAGTGATGCTTGACATTGAAGCCGACACGCCCAAACCAAGAACCGTTGGGATGGACTTTGGTGATGTGGCTGACAAACCGGCCAGCAAGCTGTCGGGCAAGGGGAGGTCATCCAAGGGGAAGCTCCTGCCACCCTCTGTGGGGGATTCTCTATTCAAATCAAACAGTGCAAGACACCCCAAAGGAGGAGTCCAACTACGCAAAGAGATGACAGCTCCTCTCAGTTCAGAGAAGTCTACATTATCCACCGGAAGTAAGCTGGGAGACATACAAGAAATGAATGAGAGAAACGACAGCAGTCCTTGTGTCCATGATGATGTGGACATACCTGAATGCCTGTCAGTACACATGGAAGGATACTCGTTTTCCATCTGCAACCCTAACCCATGGAACAAGTCAACGAAAGTCCCTGACAAGTCATATGTGAACAACCTAAAAGTATGTACCACTTTATTCATACACTGTGCCACACATTCTTACTTGAAGAATGCCTATTTTCCAGAAAATAACAATTAATAATCACAAACATCAATAGATTTTTTAAATATACTGTGAATAAATATAACACGAGAAAGTCTAAGTGTGTTATGACTTAGTCTAGCTAAAATGTTATTATAATATTGCAAAAAACCTTTAACATAATATTCATGCTTCCTTTCAATAGCTCAAAAAAACCTACCATGCTTTAAGAAATGTTAATCCATAAATACCTGGTTGTGCCAAGTTTGAATAAATTATGTTGCAGATTATTAATTACTACCACTATTATGAACATGTGCATTTGTGTCCAGTTGTAAATCCACATCAATTTCGTTTTTAAATATTAGCATCCATCACAAAACCGGTATCATTTAGCCTCAGTCCTCCCCTTAATCTCCTTCATGAAATTGTGAATTACATTATTCGCCCTAATAAATGTACAGTATGCTTGATGAAAAAATGTCAAGGAGTCTGTTCTTATAAGCGTACACCAAAATTTTTTTCTCTAGACAATAAAGTAACTATTTAATACTAGTGGTGTCATTTGGTGGACTAGTGTAGAACAACTGAAAAGTGGTGCTAACTGTTTAACACCAGATGGCGACATTTTTCAGTTGTTCCACACTAGTCAAGTTACAATAATTGTGGTTCCTGCTGATTAAGAAAGGAGGTGTACGCTAATTAAGGCATGTACTATTAATAGGTCAATTGTCGTACATTGGCCTGTGTGCGACTTTGTATTTGTAAGATGGCCATCATAAAACATGGCTGCCTGCCCTACCTCAAACTCTCAATCACAACCCGTACTGTGAAATAGCTGTAAAATAATAAGGTGTTTTACGGCGGCTTAAAAAGTTATCAGTGAAATTGTTTGAATTATTTTTAATGATCAGTTGTTGTTTTATATATTGCATAATCATTAAAAGGTTTGGTATATATAAAAAGGAAAATATGAGATCGTTAGTGCATCTAAGAAAACCAATGCTACTAAAGTTACCCAGAATTCTGGCGCGATTGTTAGTGTAGACAACGTAGTGAACACTGTCAATCATGTGTTAGAAATTGTGTTTATTATGAAAAACAAAAAAATATGGGACATGCAATTTTTTTAATCTGTATCTAGAACTAGTAGTTGTCTTGATCATCTATGAATGTTTTGGCAAAAAACTTAATCATGTTTCCCCCCATAGGACCATTACCCTCGGGATGAATATACAATGTTGCCAAAGTTTCCTCCGAAACGCCCCAGCCAGCAGCACGAAGAACCCCGAACCATTGATATTCCCCGAGATTCACATACCCACAAGCCCAACTGGCTGAAGAAGCCAGCGTCTCAAGTCGACCGTGTCTTGGTTATGCTAACACCGCCAGGCACTGCGCCCGTGTATAAACCAAAGCACATTGGAGATGTTCACAAACTGAAACACTATGATCCTGATATATTGCCAAAGCCTGAAGTTGCATTGCATCTCTGTTCTGACGTCCGGTCTAGGTTGTTTAACATGTCACTGGCCACCCCGGCAGTGCCACCGTCTTCTGGCCCGATTTGTTGGAGCGAATCAAATAGCAGCCACAACAATAACAACGATGTTGATTTATTGGAGGCTCTGAAGAGAATCCAGAAACCTGCTGGGTTCTTATCCGGGGACCCCCACGGCCTTGCTGTCTGACACTGTGTCAGTATAGTGTGTTCTGTGTGGTGTGTTGTGTTGTCTGTATTGTGGTGTGTTGTCTGTGTAGTGCAATGTGTTGTGTTGTTTCTGTGTAGTGTGGTGTGTAATGTTATATATGTGTAATGTGATATGTTGTCTGTGTGTAGTGTGGTGTTTGGCTCTGTGTATTGTGGTGTGTAATGTTGTATATGTGTAGTGTGGTGTGTTGTATATGTGTAGTTTGCTGTGTTGTCTCTGTGTAGTGTGGTCTGTTGTCTCTGTGATGCATTCTGATCATACAATGCCTCCGATATTACCCAATTTTAAACTGGGAACTACATTTTTAAATATATCCTTCAAACAGCCAAGTGAAGTGTTGCGGGAAAGTTGATATACATCTCTCTTGGCTGGATACAGCTATCAAAAACTGGTAGGTTTGGTACCCACCCTACTAGTGGCTTTGTGGCCTTCAGAACAATGTGAATACAGTGATACACGTGCTCACTTGCCACAGATCTACTGGAAGTATGTGTGCAGTCTGTTCTAACCTGGACTATGTAGACTTTCAAAGAGTGCTTATACCCATGGTGGGGTAGAATCTCAGACTTAACAAAATGCTTGAAGTGACCTTATCTGTAATCAGCCAAACTTGTTTTTGAAATTGAATTACGATAAGTAATTGCAATATATAATCATGAACATAAAGTTGTACATGATTTATGGAGAAAAAATATATAAAAACCTTATATGTATAAGACTTTAAGAAATATATTATATAATGTTATATAACAACTTTGTATGTGTGTGGACATTCAAAACTTCATATTTATGCCAAATAATATATTTTTATGTCTTCTATTATAGGAATATTACTTAGATGTGCCTTTGTATATGTACCCTATGCTATTACAGTTTTTGTTATATATTAATATTATTATGCTAAATGTTACCATGTTGGGTGGATGACAAAAGTAAACTAAGTATGCTAAACGCCTTCATTAGTGTGCCAACTTCATCCACTGTGGATATTTTATTAGTTATATTCTTGCATGACTATTTATTAAAACATACATTTAAAGTGTTTGAACTTTACAATCACCCTATTTACATCCAATATTGGTCATTATTTGGTAGCATTTTTTAGAATATTTTGCATTGCATTACATGTTTTATATAGATATACAATAATCTAGATGTGGTATTGCCATTTATCATAACATTTTAATAAGAGTTTTGGAGTAAAGTGTAAAATATATTGTGATTTTGTTCGTGTGAAATTGTGCTGACATAAAAATGTATGAAAGGTGTGGGGCAGAGCCCTTCATGTCTATGGAGGGCTCTGGAGTGGGGTAAGTTGACCCACTGTCGCGTAAGTTGGGTAAATTCAATGGGTACAACTCGTCTGTGACAAGTCTACACGCTTAATTAATAAGTCAACACAATTGATATAGATTTGTAGGCCAATCGCAACCAGTGTAACAAACTGCAAATATGTTGCCTTTGTAGCTATCCAATATCCCAATTTGCTCGGAAAATTAATTCTTTGATGTATTTTAGGGTAAAGAACACGGGTCTTCATTCAACTCAACTAACCGTCCCTTGGGCCATGGGTGGTTCAACTAGCCCTGTTTCGACAATAAAGTTTGTGTAATTAACTTCACATTAATGCGCAAAGTGATGTAAATAAAGTCTGGTCACATGCGTTGATAGTTTACACACCAGCAGACATTAATCACAATTACCATGTGTTTCGAAAAACATACTTTTAATTCACATTTTCTGACCGTTGTGACAAACGGCACTTATTGTACGTCAATCGTGTTCTAATAACATGCTCAATCTCTGGGTGGTACCAAGTAACTGACGCTGCTGTAGTTTTCTGGGAAACATGGGTGGCTCAACTAACCCAGTGGTTCAACTAACACTGCCTTCCCCTACGGCTGATGTAGTGCATGGCTACGCAATCAACCTAGTCCGCTTTATGTGTGTCAGTCTACCACCACCGCAATCATACGTACGTGGTTTAATTTTGTATCCATCGGTGTCACATTGTGATTGACGGTAAGTCCTGCCACCAGTTAGGAGTTATATCATCAAGGGATAACGATAGTAATTTAATAATACACGTTGGTGTAGTGTAGGCTGGGGCATGGAGTCCCTTTAAGGGAAAATGGGTATATTTATTCATAAGCGTATTATTTTTAAGTGCCTATGTCGTCATGCGATTGTTGTGTGGTATACAATACCAAAACATTAGGTGCGATTGGCAACCACAACTGTATTTACTCGTTAATTAAATTTATTGCCTCGGGCAAGATACCCCCCTCCTATGGGACACGAAGCCCTGGGGGCGTCTTGTCCCATAATATAATTTCTCTATTGTATGAAATATTAATATTGAAATAAAATAAAACTATCGCTAAAAGTAAATGCATTCTATTTTATTTTATCCAAACAGCTATAAATATTTAATAATTCTCGGACTCGCTGTTAGAGCAGGTTGATGCTGTTACCCTCACCAGTTCTGGCCCAGTCTTCATCTAGCTCCACCGCCATTCTTCAAAGCAGCATTGCTTAGCTCATGAGCCTGATCAACGGCCATTTACGAGTACACCCGTCTTGTCTTGTGAACTGTGAAGTTGCCGTTGTTGAATTCAGCAGCGGTCTCCGGGTGGCCTTGCACAGACTGACTATGTGTACGTCTCGTATGTGGACTGGCACCCTGTCGCGTACTGGTGTCGTACACCCAGAAGAACCACGGAGCAAGCGTTGTCAGGCAACACGTACAGGGGAAGCTTGTCGTCAGCAGCGACCTGGTGTTTGCTAAGTCGAGAAGCTGCAGCTGAAGAGAACGTGTGTCAGAACTGGAATTTGGGAATCTCTTGATTCCGTCGAGCACACCAGTCGTCAAAGGCCTCTGGTTGGCCTCCTGGTTGCAGTCACTCCGTTTGGTGGGCGTAGGACTTTTTCAGCCTGATGTGAAAGCTGTTCGCAGTAATTTGATGCGCATGTGACATGGGATACCTTCAAATGGGAATCTGCAGTCACTGCTGATGCCACTTTGGCCTGGACAAGGTCCTCCACCCAACCAGTTTTTCAGCCGTTCTCCTATCAAGTTGACTCCATCCATTTCAGTGTGCAATTGTCCCAGGATGGTGATTGATCGAGTGACTTTCTCCATTGCTTGCCGGCAAGTTCCACTGTGGGACTGTGTCCTGTGAGATTTTGTTCTGTGGGATTATGTCCGGATACCTGTGCATTATATCGGTAAAATCACAGCACTTGATGTATAGACAGACTTGGGGTCAATGGCACTGTAATTGAAACACCAATTCCAATTACAGAATTGGTGCTTTGTTTTTAAAAGTAATTGGACTTGGTGAAAATATAATTGGTATTTTCAGTTACTGTTTTTCAGTTACATCATGTAACTTTTTAATTCAAATTATTCGCTGCAGATAATCAATAAAGTATTATATGTTGCGTATATCATATTTGGTTGCCATTAAAATTATGTATCATAGTATGCAGAAACAAACAAAACTGCTATAAAATAGATGATATTTTTGTTTCCAGGTATATGGATGCTCTGTTCACGTAGAGCCTACTTCTATTTCGATATTGGAATTGGAATTTTGGAGGTGGAATTGGCATTTGTAATAGGTGTGTAATTGGTAATTTGGAATTGATATAATGTAATTGACCCCAAACCTTTCAGAAGAACACACGTACGAGGTTGAGTTTTATTGACACTCAAGCAAAATGCCCAGCAGGTTCACAGGGCCTGCATGGATGGAACAAGACCGGTGGGGGGGGGGGACTTTCCCCCAACAGACACCACGTGGCACGACGTATACTGGTATAGTTATCCAAATGTCAACAGATAACCAAGTACATGGACGCACTCTCGTTCGCACACACCCATGCACAGTATTCGCCCTATTGCGTAGGCCACCATTTATAAACTTGTGCAAATGTCTTGTAACCCTCTTGACCAAGTGCTAGAGGCCGCATGAGGGGGGTGGACACTCCATGGATCCATACATGGTAGCCAACCATTTACTTCAGGAGTCAGACCACAGTTGAGAATTGCATTGGTGGCCATGTTAACGTTTTGTCTGATTATAAGAAAACGTGACCACTAAAAATTCTGAAACTTTTTCACAGCAACTGCCATCATCTCATTGACATGCTGACCAAGTTTTATCAAAATCACATACCTCCAGCTCTTTTAAAACGCCCCGACGTGCGATGCCCATCAATTTTGACAAAAATAGCCATGTATTCATGCGCCTACGTGGCCCATAGCAGAAAAATTCCCATAAATCCCTCCGCCAGTTAAACTCTTTAAAAAATGCACTGTTTCACAGCAAATAGCTTCTACAAACAAACCTGTGAATATTCCTGCTCAAAGACACTCATGTCACATAATATTAATTTATTAATTTCCCATTTTACAATTTCATACGCCCTACATTCGTGAAAACAATAAACAGGAAGGTCAACTGTGGTCTTACCCCTTCAGACCAGAGACGAGTTCACTCGTCGATAGGTGCTGCCATCTGTAGGGGCGATTTAGTAAAACATTGTTCCTTTCCGTTCACCAGATGGCGATAAAAGAGCGTTGTCAATTGATGGTACACAAGTGAAAGTTGATGGTACACAAGTGAAATGTAGTAAAAAAACGGGTTCCATTTAGGCGACACTATTGATCTTAGCATGCACCAGGCTATGGTTAAAGATATGTGTCATGATTTCATATGGCGTTTAAATTCATCATCTGCTAACTTTTTGTTGTGTAATATAAGTACACAACTTCAATTATTTATGTCGTACTGTAGAGCCTACCTCTTTCTAAGGCGTATGTCTCTGCAACTTGCAAGCTAAATATGTAGATGAGTTTTATACTTCAGGGCACAAGGGTATCAGGAGACTTTTAAATCTACCTGGATGCACCCATTGTAATGTGGCGCCACTGTTAGCAGAACGTCTCCTGATTCAGATTATGAATGGAATGGTGCGTTTTATGCAGAGTTGCCTAAAATGCAATAACGCCAGTTTGAATATGCTCTCTCATCTAGCTTTTCACTGTAGTGGTTCACATATGTTCAAAACTTTCAAATACATAGTATTGTCACAATTCAAACTTGATGCCACGACCTTCTGTAAAAATTTGTATTTTATAATCTAATTCAAAACTACATAAGAATGGCTGGATGAGAAACTACTAAGCTAAGTTTCCTTTGCAAAGGATGTGTTGAACAATATAGAGAATGTGTTTAGCGTTTCTTTTTTAATTAAAGACGAATTGCTCTCTGTTTTATGTACACAGTATACATTGTTTTATGTACACAGTATACATTGTTTTATGTACACAGTATACATTGTTTCATGTACACAGTATACATTGTTTTATGTACACAGTATACATTGTTTTAACTGAATTGTACGGATTGTAGTACGAATAAATATATTATTATTATTATAGAGTCCCTGTATAGAGATTCTGGGTGCATACATAATTAGCTATTTACGACATCATCCGGGCATTTGACTAATTCATGAAATAAGTTTTGTAAGTTTATATGAAGTAATTCGAAATCACTTTAAACTTTTATTGTACTGACGCAACTGTCAGACAGAAAAGTTAAATCATGCAAAACAAATATTTAATGTATAATCTTGATAATAACGCTGATTGGTTGCTGGTGCATCACGGGACCGCCTACACAAAATGGAGTGGTGACAGTGGCTAACGACGAGACCACGCCTCTGAGGCCAGACTCTCTTCTCGGCGAATTCACGAAGAAGAGCGAGAGTCAGATAAGCGAGACTATAATCTCGCTTATGCGACTCTCGCTCGCCTTCGTGAATTAGCTAATTACGCATGCGTCTAGAATATGACAATTAGTACGCTTTGTACGAACAGCTAAATGACGACAATGGTGAACGGCCGCTAAATAGCGTACGGCCCGATGTGAACTAAAGTAGCGTACTGGTCCGATGTGAACTAAAGTAGCGTACTGGCCCGATGTAAACTAAAGTGCCGGACTGGCCCGATATGAACTAAAGTGGCGTACTGGCCCGATGTGAACTATAGTGGCGTACTGGCCCGATGTGAACTAAAGTGGCGTACTGGCCCGATGTGAACTAAAGTGCCGGACTGGCCCGATGTGAACTAAAGTGCCGGACTGGCCCGATGTGAACTAAAGTGCCGGACTGGCCCGATGTAAACTAAATAGTTGTACTGCTACCGAGCGCTGCACGCAAAATACCTATTTGCTCATTGATACACACACACGCACACGCACATGCACAAGTACACGCTCACGCACGTACACCAGGTTATTTTTCTATTTTTTCTACGCACGCACACACGCATGCTCATGCACAAACATGCACGCACATACGCATGCACGGACGCACGTATGCACACACGCATATCATAATATATACTATTCAATTGCACTTCTTAATTTAGAAATGCTGTTTTCTAACATACATTCCGCGGCCACCAAATACCAAAATGATCAGGGACATTTTGGTAAAATTGCAATTACTTTAACATTTGCAAAAATGGGGGTCCGTCTATTTTCAAAATAAAACAAAATAATTGTGTTGCAATGGCTATCGTTTGGTCTCACTCAATAGAAGTGGACCGCCGTGCACTTAGCTAGAGGCTCTGTGGTCGTAGGCCTATTGTTCGCTTGGTAACCTTCGACCTTCGTTGCACCGGACAGTGGTCAGTTGAGCCGTTGTCCTGGCTTAGTTCACGATGTCACATCGGGTGACGGGACAGCGACCGGTACTCGCACGTGTGTGTGCACGTGTAGCTTGTGTACAGTTCACGGAAAACGAGTTCAATGCAGTTCATGGGGGCTCTCACCTTTTTAAAAACTATTGAATGGTTATATATAATATTTTTACATAGAATATTTAACCATTGCGATCGTAATTAATTGTGTATACGTTATGCATAAACTATTACACATTAAGACCACTAATGTGCAAATGTTTACTATTATTAGTACTAAAAGACAGTTAACATGACTAAACACGAAGCTATAATATATATAT
>SDWI01000008.1:299944-328150 GCA_009193005.1 Lamellibrachia luymesi
AAAATATAACAGATTGGTTAGACATGACCTTGCTTTTCGGAACCCATGTTCTTTCCATTCTGAACTATTCCCTCTTCTAGTAAAAAATTAAACACTGTTTCAAGTGGTGTAATAATTTGTTCTACAATTTTCTTAAGCAGTTTTGGTGGTATCCCATCAACTCCACATGATTTATTATCTTTTAACTTCTTAATTCTCTTTGCTATAATTTCAGGTGTTACAAATAACTACCCTAAGTGATCTGATTGATCACCCTCAAATTTAGTAACTGGAACTGATATCTTCTGTGGTAAAACAGAGCTGAGATTCTCATTCAGGATCTCTGCCATTTGAAACCCGTCTGAAATTATGTTTCCACTGTTGTGTTTCCACCTGCCAATTTTTGTAATAGCCTCTTTTGACAGGTGGTTCTTTAACGGAATAAATCTCTTAGTAATGCCCTCAATCTCATATTTAAACACGTCCAGCATTCTGTTGCTGTCTTGTTCTTCAGCAAGTTATTTCTTTCTATATTCGCTAGATATGTCTATTCTCTTTATCTTTGCATTTGTTTAAGTTCCTCCTCCATTGTTTTTTTGCTATTTTTACTTTTATATTAAAATGGATCTGGTTATGATATCTTGAACCCAAAGGTTCGTGCACTTTAACATTGTCAACTAATCAATTTTGAGAAAACAAAATCAAATCCAACACATTCCCACCTCTGGTTGGTTCCAAGACATGTTGAGTAAGGAAACAATCCTGTGTTATAAGTAGAAACTGATGGTCATCACCTCCAGCACTCTCTAATGACATTCACCCTTGCTCACCTCCCTTAAAGTCTTTTGTAGTTTTACATCTCCCTCTTGTCCTATGTTTGAACTACGATAAACTACTCCTATTGTTAGTGTCGAATTCTTGGTAACTATTTTACACCAAATTGCTTCCTCACAATCTGCTTCACTATTGGTCTAGCCACACGTATTCTTCATCTGTCTGTCTGCTATTTGAAGTCGTCTCTGGTCAGTGACGTCACTCTAGCAGCTGGGACAGACGACTTCTTGATGATGGTGGTGACCGGGGGCACATCAGTGTAGTAGTGTGGCAAGTAGGCGACCGTCTTGTAGCTTGCATTCCCAGATCCTCCATCGATGACAATGCTTCGATCAACCCCTTCACCAGCGAGAGAGGAATGCTGAAGGAGGGAGATAGCAGTACCATGGAAGGACTGTTGTTGTACAGGGGCTGTTATCTATGTTATCTACGGCGGCAGTTGTGAACACTTTGCCATGCATCTTCGGAGGGCAGACCACTTGCCTTCTGTGAAACTGTTGGCAGACACTGTTCCCTATATGAGCAGAGAGCCGGAAGACGCGGTCATAGATAATGCCCATGCCCAGGTGCGACAGCTTGTCTACCAATTCCCTCTTGCATGTTTGAGCGTGCAACATCCCTATGTATGTGGGAATTAACGTCTCCTGCGCAGCGGTGTGTAATGAAACAATATATTTGTGTCACGATAGGATACGTATCGCGATACATAACGCTATATACAGCCGTAAAGAAACAATATATTTGCGCCGCAATACATTAGCTGTTGTTTACAGAAAACACCATGTTCAGGAAAACATTACCATAACCAAAACTAGCGACGTCTCTAATCCAAGATGAAGCGAGATGTCGATAGGTAGCAAGCGAATTTAACTCCGTTTGCATGTATCGCGATTCTTGTAAAATACATCGAGTATTGCACCACGAGAAACGTATCGCAATTCGTCGATGAATCAACGAATGGTTACAGCGCTACTGTTTTTATATCAACCAAGTCAACAGCGCACAGCTAAAACACTTTTTTTGGGGGGAGAGGACCGAGCGTGTGAGACCAGGGGGGCCTTTCCGAAGAGATGCATTGGCGAATTCAGAGGGGGTTATGGTTGTTCGTTTGAAACTCCATTTCTATGGAACCACCCTGCTGATTTTTTTTTTAAAATACTGTCCTTCGCCCGCCATATTGGCTGAGACGGAATCATCCCCTATATCCGCTGATTAAGTGAATCAGCCTCTTAATAGAATCACGTTGCTCAGACCCGAAGTGATTCTACTAAGCACATACCGCTGTATTTCTATTGCAAACTTGTGTGCGCGTGTGCGTGCGTGCGTGCGTGTGTGCGTGTGTGCGTGTGTTTGTGTGTGTGTGTGTGCGTGTGCGCACGCGCGTGCGTGTGTGTGTGTGTGTGTGCGCGCGTACGTGAGCGCGTGTGTTTGATTGCGTGTGTCTGTACGCACGTATTCTCGTATGTACGTGGGGTCTGTACACATGTATTCTCGTATGTACGTATGTATGCCTGCGAATGTACGTATGAATGTATGTATGCGTGTATTTCTGTATGTGTATATACATACAGACAGACATAGAGATTATATATCCCGGAGAGAAATACCAAACCCTAGTTGAAGAAATTGTGACACCGATAGACACTGTGACGTATATAAGTATGTATAGCGATGACGTATATAAGTATGTATAGCGATGACGTATATAAGGATGTATAGCGATGACGTATATAAGGATGGTCGCCACTCCGTTGTCCTGTTCACATGTAGTAGTTTTTGTACGCCCATTTGGCTGAGAGTTATAATTATAATAGACATACTACAGCACAATACAGGCTCTTCACACAATGATATGGTGATATGGTCTAGACACGCGCGCTCATAAGAAATACAAAAGAAGTTAATGAGTGCTCAGACATTGTGTGCGATTCAGGCTTGTATAATTTAACTTATGCTGGCGTTGGTCGACAAAAAGGCGATTGCGAACACAATTGTTTATTAATCGGAGACGTTTCATTCAAGCATATTATATACTTCCCCTCCCTTATGTGTTCAGCCTACTGTTACGTTTTCCATTGGCAACCATGTTAACATTTTGTATGATTGTAAGAAAACGGGACTATACATTTTTTTTACCTGCCGTTGTCGTCATCTCATTGACATGCTGATCGAATTTAGTCAAAGTCTCGTACTTCTGACTAATTTTCTGCATGAACTACTACGCACACGTGCCTTGTGGCGAAAAAATTGCAAAAAATCCATCCGCCTATTCAAATCATTTAACAATCCAGTTACACTGTCAACATGTTCCACCAGCAAACTTGCCAATGTGCCTGCTCAAATGCAGTTATGTCAGATGATATTTTTTATTACACATATCTAAAATTACTGTGCCCTACATTCGTGTGTAACACACCAGAAAGTCTAAATGAGGCGTAATCCCTTACTGTAACATCGCTGTCGTAAATAGGCACAACCGGATAGTGTGCTGAACCCTTCTAAATATAGCCACTGACGTCAGCTCCGTCCCGGCAGGCGCGAGTCACGGTCCACGTATTCTCGTCTTCAAAACTAATTTGGCAAACTATTCGGGGTAGCCTGTTTACGCAGATCAGGCGTGTGTGAAATAAAAATAGATTCTTATTATTACTCATGCGTACTACGCAAACACGCCTAGTGGTGTTTCGCAGTGGGGGGGGCTTATATAAACATATGGATCCGACGAATCTTGGGTAAATTGAACTTCAATAATGCAACTTATATAGTTGATGACGATAATACAGAGGATTCCGCTTAGCACAATCGCTGGTACCACAATGAGCCGTGTAGTAGATTAAAATATATTGGTTGGGACGGAATCAGTCTCTATTCCCGCTATATTAAATTGCACCGCTTGTGCGAATAAACCGCTTAATATAATCACATTTATCGTGATTATGTGAAGCGGAGCCATTGTACTGTTATTTAACATTTCAGTATGTTCATGTTACTAATAAAAATACCCATCCCCGGACGGTGTAACTTGGTAGTTCGCAAGTGACCGTCACGATAACACTATTTTACAGCGCTTCAAGACACACAACATTTTCATAGAAATATCCATATGTGCCTTGGGATTGCCAGCTGCCAGTCAATAACGTGATGGCTTAATAGAATACAATTCTCGAAATTACGATGTAATACTGGCGGTTACAATAGTAGTGCCTGTAGCGACGGTTTACGTCACTTGGAATATGTGTTCGCATAGCGTTGCGAAAAAGTGTACGTAAAATAACTACAAAGGGTAATCCGATTGTTCGAGACAGGGTAGGCCTAATCGAGGGGTAATTTTTGAAAACATCATTGTGTTCCGTCTCCTCCGTGGGGTCGTAGATGAACCNGAATACAATTGTCGAAATTACGATGTAATACTGGCGGTTATAATAGTAGTGCCTGTAGCGACGGTTTACGTCACTTGGAATATGTGTTCGCATAGCGTTGCGAAAAAGTGTACGTAAAATAACTACAAAGGGTAATCCGATTGTTCGAGACAGGGTAGGCCTAATCGAGGGGTAATTTTTGAAAACATCATTGTGTTCCGTCTCCTCCGTGGGGTCGTAGATGAACCCCAGATAATTAGACGCCCGAGATGCAAAGCGCCTAAGAGGTTCAGCAGAACATAATGTTAAAGCTGGATTATAGTGAGATTGCTAAACATTCAAGTATAGCGCAAACATTTATGTTAAGTAGCAATTCGGTCAAGGGGGTGCACACGTTTGTGGTATATTGACTGACCACAAACCAATATTGACATGTTCATATGTTGCTAAACAGTCGTTGAAATTATAAGAGATTGCACGATGTGAGTGCCGTAGTACTCAAATTATAAGAGATTGCACGATGTGAGTGCCGTAGTACTCAAATATGCAAATTTTCCACGTCAAGACACGTTCATAATTCTGGACGCCATCCAAATTATACAACCCTCGAAAACACTCAACTAATTGTTACTCACAAATGTCCTGGATGTAATTAGTTCTTCAAGGATGCAACTACGTTACAAATTGCATCCCATTAACAGCTTAATTAATACAGTTCGGATAAGATTTCTTTCAACATTTCACTCTTACTCTTTGTTACGTTTTCAAAGTTACGCAAAAACACATTTGAGACGGTCATGTTACAATTTGCCACCAGTATAGTTTTAACTTCTTTGGATTATGTGTACTAGCAAAAGTACCCATCATGCAGACCGGATAACCTGGTAGTTGATGATAATGATAATACTATTGACTACAACATTATCACATAAATATCCATACATGCATGTCTTGGTACTTGCCAGTTAACATCTTGATGGCTTCTTAGAATCCAACTCTTGAAATTACGCTGTAATACTGGCTGTTATAGCACCGTCTATAGACGCCGTGCCCTCGTGTTACGTAACTTCGAATAATTGTAGAAAAGACGTTGTGAATATGTGTACGTAATTGTTCACACAGCGATGCGGACAGGTGTACATAATAAATACAAAGTATAATTCGAAAGTATATGTGTACGTAATTGATCACACAACGATGCGGACAGGTGTACATAATAAATACAAAGTATAATTCGAATGTATATGTGTACGTAATTGTTCACACAACGATGCGGACAGGTGTACATAATAAATACAAAGGATAATTCGAATGTGTATGTGTACGTAATTGTTCACACAACGATGCGGACAGGTGTACATAATAAACACAAAGTATAATTCGAATGTATATGTGTACGTAATTGTTCACACAACGATGCGGACAGGTGTACATAATAAATACAAAGTATAATTCGAATGTTCGTAGAACGGGTAATAGCAGGTGAATTTCGAAATCGTCGGGTCCTAAATGAACCCCTAAACGTTTGGCGCCCGACATGCAAAGCGTCTTCAGAAGTATCATTATGTACATATATACGAACATACATACACTTGCTGGATTATTGTAAGATTAATTAAACAAGACAAAAAGATTTCTTGGTCGTTGTTGTTGTTGTGTTGCAAACATGGCAAGTTGCCACGCCGCAGACTACGCATCATTGTCCATCTTGTCAGAAGTCGAGTTGGCTATTTACCCGAGTGAGTGAGTCTCTTGCCAAATATGCTTTCTCGTGACGTAACCAGTAATGTGTCTAGGTGCAGGCATTGCAAGTTGTGCTTCTGGCACATTTGGCAGTAATGACGCAATTAACTCGACGAACTTGTTTTCAATTGCTAACCCAGCACGATGCAGCTATGCACGCGATAGCGCGGTAACTGTTTTCAGTGCTATATTCGACACAGCAGCCATTGTCGTCGCAAACGATCGGCCATTAAACTCGAATGATCAGTCAATGACCGCCAAATTCTTAGAATCCGTCTGATGAACAGATTACATAGCGCCATAAAAACCCGCCTGGGAACCAGCAGAGGCATATCAGCGATCAGATAGTACGCCGCCTATATAAACCTTCAAAACAGGCCTCGTAAAAAACCTATGTTAAACTATTAGCGTTTCTTTTTCTCGGTATTGTTTGCGTATAGGCGTATGTGGTAATGTTGTTGCAACAACCAGGGCAGATTACGTTGCGTCATGCTACATTTCATATCACCCCTTAATTGTTTAAAGGACATGGTGTGGTTTACATAGGCGGTTGCACAGCCAAAATAGAGCGTTGTACGATAGCCATCTTTCAGGTCTTAATGCAGGCATCCATGAATCATCTAAACTTTAAAATATGTACAAAATGTTACTTGACTATGCACATCACTGTATGATCTAAACAAATAACGTTCACAAACTTCAAATAAACTTCACTACAGAAGACAATTCGTGAGTGTCTTGAACACAATATGCAAATGATACTAGATCAATGAACGCATTTCTTATTACCTTATTACATCTGATTCCTAAATCTGTGATATAGCAATGGCCGGGCGCGGACAGTTTTGCATGTTGTCATTCCCTTGAGTCAGGGTTAGTAATGCGTTGACCTGTAAGCAGTGCTTTTTGGGGGGGGGGTGGCATTGTGCCATGCCGCCATTTGGCTTAAATGTGTGATTGTTTTCTGTGTGTAACATGTTGCGTCACCATACACGGCAGCATGGCAAACCAAGGGGTGACTAAGCTTTCTCCGCCCCTTTTGGCCTCCACATTGCGGGATCCTAAATAGGCTATAGTGCCTGCAAGCAACACGTTTATCAATCAATACTAATCCTGTTGAACTGGTTTCAAAGCAGATAAGCTGGGGCTCGTTCTAAATGTATTAGGGCCACAGAGCAGGCTCAGCCAACATAGAGCGCTTTGTTTACAAAAACAGAAATGCTGTGCGCGTATAAACCAGCTATGCGTGGGTATTTTTAGCACAGCCGCAAACTGCTGCCGTAATGTTTGTATGTAGTAGTGAACCGTAGGCATCTAATAACCTTTTCAATCACATTAATTGTATCTGCAGTCGATTTTATATCACGACTGTGGCTGCTTCACGCCGACTCCCGACACAATAATCTTGACTCAAAAAGCAGAGCCAATATCGGCTGCATGAGATATCGACTCACGCAAAGGACGTAAACAACTTATTTTGAGAGTGTTTTTGGGTCAGCGCTCGTAATGAGGTTAGACAGCTTCCGGGCAGCTGCTTAGGTTGTATCAGACCCAAAATGCTGCGTTGAATTTTTTTTTTGTCATTCCGTTAAGTTGTAAAAGTCAAGACGGTATATGTAATTTGTAGTAACTTTGTAGGATTAATACTTATTCTGTAGAATGAGTAATAGTTAACATACTAGAATAAATCCAACTAACTGTAGAAGATTAAGTTAAGTCAAACTAGCTGTAAAAGTTGAGTAATAGCTTAATCGTCATAATGGACGTTAAGTAAAAGTGCTTATAGAAACATATAAAAAAATAAAGATATATAGTATAATTGGTAGTAGGAAAATGACTAGACTAATAATGAATGGACGATCAACAGTAATATGTTGTTTACTGTAGTAACTGTTGGACATTCAACGTCAATGTGACCATCATGATGGTTCAACATAAATGGACTGATGTAATAATATAAAATATACATATGTTTCTAAAATCCTTTCTTAATTACAGCGGACTCCGCTTAATAGAATCACTTCGGGCCAGAGCAATTCGGTTCTAATAAGCAGCTGATTCTCTTAGGCGGCGCTCTTTAATACAGCGGGAATAGAGAATTGTCCCGTCTCGGCCAACACACGACTGGTCGTGTTACACGCGGAACCACTACATAATAATAATTTTATTATGCACAGACAAAATCAATTACAATATGGAGGAACGGTCTTTCCGTAATCCGCATGTTTATTCCAGTGTAGCTGCCGTGTATTATAACACACAATGTTAATGACCGCAATCATGTTTCAGAATCATTTCTTCGAAATCGCAAACAGTAAGATATATTACGCTTTATAAGACTCTGTATTTATATTTATATATAATGCGTCCCTGGGGTGTGGTCAATACGTTGTTTATTTGAATTGAGCCGCTCTCAATGGATGTTGACTTGTTTTATTATTGTTTAGCCAGCCTTCCTATTTTGAATCGGTGTCCCAGATCAAGGATACATTTCGTCATGTTGTCCTCAAATAGGGCCAGCGTGGCCTGACACGATGTATCGATATTGCGTTCGTCTGACGACCAGGTGCTGCGTTGGAATCCAGGGCCTGGCAATCAGGCAGTGGATCCGAATCCAGGGCCTGGCGATCAGGCAGTGGATCCGAATCCAGGGCTGGGGACCCGCTTGCTAAGCGGCCGAACCGTCGTGTCATGCACGGCCTACGCATGGAGGGTGGGGGTGGTGGGGGGGGGGGCATTGAGCCATAGCTCCCTTTGGCTTTGGAATAATCTGTTTTGCTATATTGAATTTGAATACTGGCCCGACAAAAGACCCTTCACATATTCTTAGACACCTTACGACACCCTATAAACTGCGTCGACCCAGATATCACAGGCTAACAGGAAACTGGGGCAAATTTAAAATCTGCATTTCGTTAAGGGATCCACCTGAGGTTGACATAAACAGACGAATACCATTACAACCAGTTGGTATAATTACAACTTCCGCGCATGCATGAACATTGGTCATATCATTCCCGCCTTGTGCAGGCTTTTTACACCTTTTAAATTTGGTAAACTCCTAATGTTCGACAAGAAGTCTCTCAACTTCAGCTGCATATTGTGGATAATATTTTGTGTTGACATTTGATTAGAAATATGATAACGTTCGTTTTTGCGTGAAACTATTATACCCAAATCAAATGCACTAACGCTATGACGTAACAAATCGTAAACAACAATGGCGTCACCCTGTTTACCAGTCGTTTAAATACTACTTCACCAGATGTCCATTTTTTATTGTAATCAAGTTGTGATTTTATGAGTGTTGTGACAACGTTGTTTCAGTTGGAATAGTATGTGGAAAGGTTTGGTCTGGCAGATGTATGCTGCCCTAGTAATGCAACATATTATTATGTAAACATGGTTGCTAAGGCGAAGCCTGACGGAGCTCACGGGTACGATTGTGGCATCACAATCTGGACCTATCAATTCAGGTACATGTCGACGCCAGCTAGCCCAGCGGATCGCGTAACGCGTCTCGTGCGGGGCACAGAGATCACATTACGTCATCGATCCGCGTCAGCTGTCATCTCGGACCGAGTAATTGATGTTTCCTGGGTCGACTTGGTTCTATTCGTAGTGGCGGTGTCGAGAGGTGATTACGCATACAGTGGTGTAAAAAATAAGCCTCGACAAACACACTGCATTTAGTGAACGTCCTCTTGTTAGTTCAGAAAGGGCACTTATAATGTACAATGGTCCAGAAAGACATCACTTTCCGAAAAGGTAATTTACATATGCTTCGATTATGTGTTGATACACTCAGTAGTCATGCAGGGCATATGATTAAGACGAACTCATAATTTAGTTAGATATGTGAGCAATAGAACAACAGATGGTGTGTAAAAAAGGTAAAGGGACGTTCTTATATAGCGCGGTATCCAGTCCTTGGGACTGCTCAAAGCGCTTTACACTTCACCCCCTGGCAGACCTGTTCATTCCAACGTCATCTCGGCTTCTCTGGGAAGCACTGTGCACTTAAAAAACGCACCCATGCAAAGGAGAAAGATATAACATTAGGCATATCATACAGGGAAGCCAGACGGAATGTGAGGAATGGCATATGAAAGGGGCAGGTATAATGCCCCTAGTCTGTACTAACAAAATATCCTAGCAAAAGTACTTTAAGTACTTTACAAAGTTAACATTGAATTACAGTATTAAAATATGAGGTAATATTTGTGTAGCGTGTAGGTGTAAATGCATATATTATATGTATAAGTATTATGATGTATCCAAAATATGATAACGTCAACTTGTGACAGTGTTGTGTCCAGTTAGTGCTAAAAATTGTGGGAAGTGGGAGGTTGACCTCAAAAATAGGTGCAGGGGAGGTGATATTGGTGGGAGGGGGATTCTAAAGTTTGGGAGGAGGTGGGAGGTTAAAATGGTACCAAACACAGGTGGGAGGTGGGAAGTTGAGATCCTGCCACAATACCCTCACTTCAGCGCTGTGGTGGAAATTGAAGGTGGTGGTAGAATTTCACGATACGCCATGATGTAACTTTGCCAAAAAAAATTCTAACTAGCCATAAGGTTGTTTCGCAGAAACGCTGAGTGGTGCGTGGCTTATAGGAAGTAGTTTATGCCCCAACATCTCACTACCGCCCGAACAGCTGGCGAGGTACGCCGAGGGCAACAGGCCGACTCGCTTTTTTGGTGTAGCATATTCTCGCCTGTTGTTTATATAACGCAACGGAGAACGTGCCACCATCCTACTCGTTGAATGTACCCGACAAAATGTGTACCAACATTCGCGCCATGTATACGCATACACGCATACGCACACGCACACGCACACGCACACACACACGCACACGCACACGCACACCTGCACTGTCTAAGAAGACTAAATAATTAGTTTTCCTATACGCACCTGCCGCTGTCTTAATTAAAGCAAAAATTGCGTTAATTGCTGATGCAACATTGTAGACACCCTGCGTCTGGTAAAGGCTTGTTTACGTTGTTTTGTAACCAGTTAAGCTGGAGAGTTCTGCTAAACTATTCTGACACTTGACTCGACTTAAGCATCACTCAGGACGAGGGCGCGCCGGTCACATGAGAGTCAGGTGACCCGCGTGCACTCCACAACACGTGCCGAATGTCAATCATACAGGCGCAGCTCTACATTATTATTATGGTGATCACGAATGACCCGACATTCGATCACTTCATCTGCCCCCCGTTTATGAATGACCATCATCGTGCAGACCGAGTGCTCTTGTCGATACTCGAGGGTGACCAAACGATTCACTGACCAATGTTTAGGTTTATTAAGGGGCCGTTCAAACTGTTCAACATTTATACCTATTCGTACAAAGCGTATCAATTCTCCTCCTTTTCGAATTAGTACTTTAAAATGTCGATATTTTTTCCAGATTGAAACACATATCGACGTAAAAATATTACGACATATTGCATGTATAGGACATACATTAATAACCATCATAATATATTTACAAACATTCATCATCGATAATTATGGTAAAGTTTTGAGTTTTTCTAACAAATCCAAGATCATATCGATATAACTACTTTCCATTAAGTTGTAATTTTCCAAGATGTCAGACTATATTTCAGCGCCGCGCGGTAAACGGTTAACAATGTAAAAAAATAGTAGTTCCGTAACATTTCACCGCACGGCGCTGCATGATGCAACGGTGGTCATGTTTCGCATGCAACCGACATTAAGAAAGTATGCGCCGGCCTTAACCCCCGCCCCCTTTAGAACGCTTTGTACAAATAGGTAAATATCGACAATTTTGAACGGTCCCTAAGACGCTCATTAGATGTCAGTGTGGGTCACCTTTATTGACTAGTACACAGGATTGCAACTGCATGTTGAATTGTTTGTGGTCTGCCGTTTGACACTTGACATCTGACGTATGACCTTCGTTTGTTGCCTGATAATACGCGCATACAATTTAGCGACGTTTTAACGAGTCAAATATACGGCTCACAGCTAACTCCAAAAAAGGCTCACCAAACCATAGCTTCTAGAAGAATGTCAAAAATGTGTTATTTTATTTTCTTCCCAAATCCGCGCATGTTAAGAAGTGTTGGTCTTGAAGCAATAGACAATGTGTAACAGAACAGGTAGTATGGTTATACACATTTAGGGAACGTTATTGGTGAAATTTCCACAACATCAAGAGAGAATGCATGGTCATGTGTCGGCGTATTCATGTTATTTTTTCCAAGGCATCGTTGGATGTTTTCGTGCATGACGATCCTGCAGTGCCTTGTAAGAATGCAATGTCCGCGCGTTGACACTATCAATCCGTTAACCGACTCGCTCGTGTTAACCGTTCAAGGCTGTCTACCGAACTGCAAGGCTGTAACTGTTCACCTTCACCTACCGCTTGACAGAGGTTGTCGCTGGGGCACCACTCCAATCTCAGATTATTTTGAGCAATCTTTCTCCATTTTATTCAGTCTCTCGTCGCTATCAGATTTTATGCTTCTAGTACCGCCAACTCATTGTATTATCGACCCACCTCTTCTTCTGTCTGTCTATACGTGGTTTATCAGGGGCAGCTTTTTTCCAACCTTACGGAGCCAATTCGTCTCCAGGCGGCCATATACCCGTTAGCCTGAATCTTCGCGGAATCAGACGCCCGTCCGGTACCAATGGGAGGAGGGGTTGACTCGCGTGGACACGGACCATCAGAAGGCTACCGACGTCCCCTTTCATTCCCTTCCGAAGGAGAGAGCAAGCTGACCCCAACACTGCTGGTTACAGTGTCAGGCGTGAATCATATGTATACAATAACTATGGATTGTGAATTGAATATGATNGGATGTTTGTTGAACAAAATCATTGTTTTGTGTCACTAATTATGTCATTAAAACGATTCCTATTAATATATCGTAGGTGATTGGCTCACGATCGGTGACACGGCATTGATTTAACAAGTTGAACTATTAAAGAACTTAAGTGAAATTGCGGGTGGTTAGCTCTGGGGGCACGCTTATGGAAAATTCAGTATTTAAATAGCACGCGAGTCGAAATACGACAACTTTAATTATCCTAATGTATCTACAAAATTGAAGTTAATACCGAACCCCAGGCCAGACAATTCAGCAACATTTGATCACATCAGAATTATAGCCATTTCTGACTAGAAGCATAATTAGTTTATTGTCAACGTCACAGTTGGATTGTATACACATTCTAGTCTAGTCCAGTAAGTAGCCTTTCTTAAATTTGACGTTTCATTGGAATTTCAACTGTTGAAGCAGTAGACATTTACTGGGCCAATTTCATTAGACAAGACAAGAAGCTAGAGCGGTGGGACATTGTGTGCAGGACCGAGTTCTCGAATAATACGTGGCACTTCCTGGTATATGACATACATTGCACTTTAGTCCAGTAGGCAGCCTGCCTTAATCTTCCGTGTTCGAACTGGTTCACCAAACAACGTGTCGCATTTGTCAATAGGAATCTCGTTGATAGACATATTGTGCAAATCTGCCGACCGTGAAATGGTATAATCAGATTTTATGAAGTCACAAAAAGAAACCACAGCCAGACTACATTTATACCGCTAGGGCAGCGTAGGCAAGGATCCCCATTAAGGGGAAATGGGCACAGTTGTTTATAAACTTATTACTTTGAAGTACGGATGCCGTCATACGATTGTCGTGTTGTTATAATATAATACAAAAACATTACAATTGACAACACTAACAGTCATATACCAGGAAGTGCCACGTATTATTCGAGAACTCGGCCCTGCACATAATGTCTCACCGCTCTAGCTCCTTGTCTTATCTAATGAAATTGGACATGGTCATGACCCAGTAAATGTCTATTGCTTTAACATTTGAAATTCCAATGAAACGACAAAATTAAAGCAGGTTACCTACTGGACTAGACTTGAATGCGTGCAAAATCCAACTGCAACATTGCCAATAAAGTAATTCTTATTATTGTCAGAAATGGTTATAATTCTGGTGTGATCATATAATGCTGAATTGTCTGTCTTGGGGTTTGGTATTAACTTCAATATTGTGGGTGCATTGGGATAATCAAGTTTGGTGTATTCAGACTTGTGTGCTACTCAAATAAGAATTTTCCAAAAAAGTGCGTCCAGAGCAAACCACCACCAATTTCAATGAAGTTATTTAATAGTTAAACTTTCGCAATCAATGCCATGTCACATGAAATGAGCCAATCGCCTACAATATATTAATTGCAATCGTTTTAATGACAGCATTAGTGACACAAAACAGTGATTTCGTTCAGCAACCATACCACATATAGATGTCCCCAATGAAATCATATTCAATTAACAAGCCGTACTTGTTTGCCCAACAATACGCCAATATGTAACATACCAACATGTGTTACTGAAACTCCGGGCCAAGTGGGAGTGATACCCCCAGGCAACGGGTTCGGAGGTTCCGGAATCAACCAGTTAGATTGCAAATATAGAAGGTGTGTCCCTGCGTCATCGCGCGCGCCATTGAATGGCCGCCCATAAACAAGGTCAGGTCAGCCTATATAAAGCGGTGCGGCGCCCACTGGATCATCTGTTGGTTTGTTAGTCGTATGAGAAGTCGTTAGCATTTGTTGCCGTATCTGCTACACAGAGAAGCCGTGATCAAAGCCGAAGGTTCGCAAGAGTACACAACAACTTGTAAGTACAGTATTTCGTGTTCGGAGGTGGCGTGATTTTCGACAACGAGTACGATTTAATCGGTTCACACTGGTTGCTGTTCACGTAGACCCTACGATGAAGTCAATGTGTTGACTTCACTGGCGGGTGCACGTGAGTTGTTGAAAGGGTGCGGAGCCTGGAGGTTTACTAGTTTGATATATACCCCAAACAGCCGTTGAAAGGGCTAACTCAGGATTGTTTTAATAAGAGAATGCCGGAGAAAGATCACCAACTCTGAGTCCACGACAGGCTGTTGCACAGGACCTAAATTTACATACGTGTAAATGGATGGGATCTTGTATTTACCAAGCATATGCACCGGTGGAAGGGAGCTACGGCTTTTATTATCTATCACATGATAACTGTACCGCCTGGTGTAGCTACGCTAGTTTATTAAGACCTCTCCAAGGTACACGTTCTCGTTTAAATGAAAATATACTGTTTGACATGGGCATATATTGGTTTGGGTAGGCTACAGCTTGCCTACCAGGTACTCGTCTAACACACGGCATATCGGTATGTGAAGTTGAAAATGTGTTTTACGGATGAGATACTACAATTAGTTCCATCCTATTTGGTATGATGGTGTCTATATGCCAAAGGAATTAGGTACAATACCCTGCACAAGGGGTAAATGTGTAACATGTCGTGGGCTCACAGACCTGTTGGTACATAGACCTGTAAACCCACTATCGGTGCCATCCTCTTTATGAAGTCTGCTGAGGTCCGCGTGGGCTATAGCTGAAAAGGGGCGTCAGTATGTTTTAGAGAGTCCATGTAGAATAAAGCATTCTGATGAACAAACACAAGTTGTTGAAAAATTTATTGAAGTTTAGAAATAGCACAGAGGTGCTTCGCAAGAAATAGACGGGTTCCAGCGAGATAGGGGGTTCAAACGAACCCCCGAAATCCCCCAGGATCCGCCCTCGCACAGGCCTAACATTACTTTGAGACTACATTTGAATTCTATAACTACCAAGCGTCGTAAATGGTGGTAACTACATTGAAAATCCTGCATTTCTGTTCCGTGTCGTTTATTAAAGCTATACGGCGCCACCGATTTAACATGAATCTCTTGCTTAAAGTGCCCACTTAAATTATTAGCACACACATAATTATAAACACCCGCACGCACGAACGCACATACGCACGCACAAACACACGCACACGTACACGCACTGATGCACCCACACACGCACACGTACACACACGTACACCCACTCACTCACGCACGCAGACACACGTGACTGTTATCACACTCATCGCTAGCGATAACAACCAACCATTGAATATAGTTTGCAACAACAAAGAACGGTTATCTTAACGCCCGCAAGTGAACTGTGCCTTATATGCACTGTATTGTGTTAGAGAGAGTTGGTTTACGTAAGTATTAAGTAAATGCTAATGGTGCTGCACGTTAACAGATGTGAAGATTGTGCTATCTATGTCGTATTCTAAGAAACCTTAATATGAAGGCCTCATAAACTGCAGAAAAAAGTCCTGAATAAGATATACCTTATCTGCAACATAATGTTAATAAATCACTCTGTCTACAACAATATGAAATTATCATCATGCAGAATAACTTACGTTCGTCTATTGTGCCTTTCAGAATTGGAATGGCCGCCTACTCGCGTGCGCAACCGCAACCGTCTATCTTCTCGCACGTCATCAAACGCATGCGCAGTGTCGACATGGACCGAGGTGCGTGTACTTCCGGTGGGTGGTGCAGTGTGCCCGCGTCACGTCCGCTCACGAAATCGGACTCGAGTAACCAGCGGGGCGCAGATGACGCCACCAACAAATCAGCCGCGACCGGTTATGCGCAGGCGCTGAAGGACTATCTGTTCGTGCCGCGCACGTATGTGTCGGGGAGAGACGTCAACATTGCTGCGCCTATCTCGTTTTGAAGCAGGTGTCCGCTAGACCAAGTTGGACGTATCTAGTAATTCCTCGCCGACGCACCGTCAAACAGCTAGATGATGGTGATAAAAACTCACTTCCGGTGATAGTCGCGAGAAAATCAACCAGCGGCGCATGCGTCGATCCGCGTTTAAACGTTACTTCCGGTTCCGGTGATAGTGACGGATCGGTCGCGAGAAGAGAAACAATGTCGAATGCACAAAGTCAACAGACAATACCCGACTCGTGAAGAGACAGAGCGAGAGGTTGGGCGTAACAGACGGAGACTGTGTGAAGGCACAGCGGACAATCGAACGACGCTACACCTAGGCACATGTCCACGACGCAGTGATGCCTGAATGTCGAACAAGTGCAAAGCCATGAGTGAACACGAGAAACACAAACAGCGTGGACCCGCATCCTGTTTGGCCGATACGTCGGTGAGCTCGACTCTTGGGTCAGATGGACATGCGCATGCGCGTGACATCTGTGACCTTGCACGTCACGGTGAATGGTGCATCATGGGACTGCAACGTGGCTCGCCACTCGCCACAAAACTCCCGCAATCGCATAATTATTATTTGTGACATATAAATGTGCAAAGAGCAAACAACACACGACAAAGGCAGACTTTATATAGGACAACATTAGTCACTCAGGAATGAGAATTTGTGTTTTTAATTAATTCTTCCGGACAGTCGGAAAATAGTTTATTCTTAATTGCATTGAACTACATGATATGTTTCTGGTCACCGAGAAGGTCTTCTATGTTGTCAGAACTGGTCATTTAAAAATTGTCAGTATATTATCATATGTATAATGATTGTCAGGCGTTGGACGATTAATATAATATACTAACTCGTAAAGTTTTTCAATTAAGTGAACTTTTATTTTGTCAGTTGACTTGTTAAGTTAAGTGAATTTGTTAAGTAGTCAAGTTAACGATTGACGTTTGCTGACTTATGAATGACCCTGCCAGCAACACGAACAACAACAACACACATATGCTGTACATGTTTCTTTTATTTTATATAATTATTTTATTTTATGTACATCTGTACATCGAACAGCCAAACGCCATCAAAATTAATACAAAGCACTGCTTCATATCATAATACGCTACAGATAAATATATATCGTCACTCAGTGCTCATTTAACTGACTCTAAGTTATTATCCACAACACTGTCTTATAAAATTGTACATCAAACATGGGGTGATTAAACTGCTAGAATAATTAGTTATGTTATTGTATATATATATATATTATATATATAATTATTATATATAATTTATATTATATATATATATACATTATATATATTATATATATATATATAAAACTTTCTATCAAGATAAATTTACTTGTATTTTGATAGCTAACTAATTCATATTACTTAACATTTGCAAGTTATTCATTAAGTCAACTGTATGACAATTACCAAGTGATGTGTGAAATTATAGCAAATCAGCATACGTGAACTCGAAACATCAGGGGTAAACATTGTGATAGCTACTGTGTAGCTGAGATACTGTTACCCGTGTACCCGGTTGTGGCGGGTATGCGTTCAAGCAATCGCCGAATAGGCGGAATGAATCGTAGTGTGACAGCCAGTTATTTATTGCTGTTGCCTCTGTTCGATGTTAACCGCCACAATTTGAATGTATACAGCCTTTGCAAGTGCTAACTGAATAATTAGGAAAATATGACATGATTTTACCTGCTCAACTTGATCAGCAGGCACGGAGCAAACACTGCGATTGGTCAATGCTGCAGTGCTACACGAACCGCCGCCTGTCGACAGAATATCTCTGATGTTTCCAATTACGTTGCGATCATAGAGGACACATGAAGCCTTCCCGAACGGTTTAACTTTACAACTCCACGTGACCAGAAACAGTTGTATTAGGAAAATATTGTGTACGACTGCAGTCAGGTGTGTACGAGTAGCGAGAAATATACATTTAATTAAATTGGCTAGAATTGCCGTATGTATTGAATAGTTCAAATGGATAACTGATGATATCAGTAGACAGTGTCTTTCTCGTTTTCTGTGCGGTTAATACCAATACCATAAATATGTTTTTTAAAACTTGACAGAAACAAACTGGGTATTCTAGTACCTAAGTTATTGGATTACGTAATGTGATATAACGTGTTTGCATCTGCGAATTTTGTGGGTGGGTGTGTGCATCCGTTATCATACTATTGTGTATTCATGTCACATGTATATAAAACATTCATTTCATATCCAGATTTACGTGTCTGATTTAAGTTAAATTTACACATCGACCACAGTATTGCCCCAATCATTGCAGTGCTAAATAACATCGCGGAATCTCGAAAAGTCTCGTCTATTTTCACAGCTCTGCCCCTCGTTGAACACTCGTGAACATCCAAGTGGTGTTGGTTGGGGGGGGGGGGTCGAATGTCGTATTTAAAAGAACATACCGCAATAATGCATAACCCAGTTAGGCGATGTTGCTCAATACAATGTCTGACCCAGTATGACAAGTTGTGGCCACTGTTGATTTTCCTACTTCCTGTTACTATTTCTTCACTTTTGCCGTGTCACATAAATGACTCACGAGCACTCGAATCAATGAAAACACCAATCGGAACTGCAATTGAGATACCCAGTGTTACAAGTAAACAGACCAAGGCACGACAGGATGATTAAAGGTGCTTAATCAGTTAGAATGTTTTGCTAGTCTCATTTAAAATAAATTTGGTCAAAAATCAAACCTACCAAGCATCCACTGCAACATGCTAGCTCGTTTGTTCAAGCATTAACTAAAGTGAAAATAGAATTGCTGAACAATCACGATTTTCTTCCATGGTGAAATTTCGTAACTTTGTCATGTAATCTGCGAGAGGATGGAAGTCACGTCCATGATCAGAATTGACCCACACAATGCTAACCATTTTGGATATCCATTATTTGGATCCTTACTATATCTAACGACTAAAGTAAATTATTTCGATGATTTGAACAAAATAGGCATTTTTTATTAAATCAACTGCGGATATTATATAAACTATGCACACACTACATATACGGACACCAACGAACCAGATTTGTGATAGACTAAATCAGTTGAGGAAGCAGTTTTAGCTGATATCATTACAAAGCCTGGTAAATGTTTTGTAACACTTTGACGTGTGTGCCGAGACTGCTATTAATATTGCTATGTATGTGATTATCCCGTAATTTTATAGCTTTTGTTCCTTCTTTTTCACGTCATTCCTATCACTTATTACGGGGGGGGGGCATTTATGTAGACTGAATCGAGAGGAACACTTCACAGGTTCGATGTGTCATCATCGTCATCATCATCATCATCATCGTCGTCGTCATCGTTGTGCTTTCTGCTTACGTAGTTAGAAATACGACACCTTCGAGATAATGGAATATGCCTCTTTGTTGCCAAAACGAAAACGGGTATGTCCATGCTGTCGATCGTACCGTACACCGGTCCCAGAGACGTCAACAGTGGCGCCACACAGCGGGTCAGAAACCAATTATGCGACAATGGCGCCAATGTAACAACTTCGGCGCGTTCAACGCACTGAGCACGTTGATTTATTAAAGAAGTGACTTTAACAACAAAAATCGCGTCCGTTTTAAATCATGATGTTGAAGCTTCGTCGAAATGCCGTCAGCGCCGCTATTATAAGGCGTGACCCGATCCAAGCACACATCGTCCGGCATACAACTCGCCATGACGAAGGACGGCTACAAGCGAGTGGCGAAAGACGAAGACTGGGACAACCCCGTCACCTATGAAGGTACGTTACAGACAATGACGCGTGTAGTTTTAGTCGTGTTTTATCTTGTCGTGGTAGGTACAACTATAGTTGCTTGTAACGCTGTATCATTCTAGAGTTTTCATTTCGCGACCCAGTGAATAAATCAATGTACTGCAGTCAAGCAAATCCTTAGCGTTCGTTACATGTCAACTATTTACTGGACGTGTCTTCGACTTCACGTTTGTATTGTTTGTAGTCCCTCCTCCCTTCCTTCCTCCCTTCCTTCCTTCCTTACTTCGTTCCTTACTTCGTTCCTTCCTCAATTCGTTCGTTCATTCGTTTGTTCGTTCCTTCGTTCCTTCCTCCATCCATTCGTTTGTGTGTTCGCTCCTTCCTCCCTTCCTTCCTTCCTCCCTTCCTTCCTTCCTCCATTCCTTCCTTCCTCCATTCCTTCCTTCCTCCATTCCTCCCTTTTGTGTGTTAGTTCGTTCTTTCGTTCGTTCATTCCTTCATTCATTAGTTCGTTCGTTCCTTCCACCTTCCCTTCCTTCCTTTTTTCCTTCCTCCTTTTCTTTCATCCCTTGACCCTTTCCACAGAGTCTACGCCAGCTTGGTCTAATGTGCGTAGCTGGTTCGGTAAGCTTTGCTTGGTCCATTCTGTGGCGGCCCCATAATTTCATGCCCCCGCCCCCAGGGTGCCGTTTTGGCATAGGTAAGCGGGAATGTATCGGTCTCGCTGCCTCGTTGTTTAGATTGAAACCAAGTTGGAATTGCCACATAAACATACCTTCTAGACCGGTCACGTAACAGTTTCTTTGTAGCCAACTGGTGCAATGGCGTCAATGCGTGACGTACGACGGATACTTCACCTTTGTTAACAATGAAGCACGGTGACATTAATGCAGAGGTTCTATTCCAAGCAGCAGCAGCTTGTGATGGGGGTGAGGGTGGTAGGAGACAATCTGAATAAGAAGGCCTCACGCCGCGGTCGAAAGGGGTGTGTGGAAGATATAATTAGAATGATTTATGGCTCTATAGTGTTAGATCGTGACATTCTGTAAACTTTAAAGAAAAAGTGGTATACTTGGCTAAGACTTGGGAGAGCTTAGCCTAAGGTAATCGCCTACGCTTAATTCAAGCTAACTGTGCATTAGTCTGCGCATTGTAGTCATAAGATGCAATAAAAAAATTTTTACTGTCGATTTATTACGCCTACCTTGAGCGATCACCTCGTGTTAACCCATACCCCACCACATGGCTGAGATCATGAAACCACCCATCCGTGTCTATATGTTTGTAGATGTTCCGGCCGTCACGGTTGAACCGATCGTCTTCTTTTTCTCGTTCGCGTTTGGTCTTATTGAACCGGCGACCCAAGCCTTCATCTACTACAAGGTGCGGCCAAACTGTCCCTCCTTACACACATTCCAGCATGTTTCTTATAACGTTACGAAAAATGACAATGAAAACAATTGTCGTCTCGTTCCCATCATCTTAATATTTTCAAAAAGTTGCAATATCGCAAACAATAAACTATAACATTACTGCTTTTTATATTCGTGACACCCATCCTCATAATTCGTACGTTCGGTAGTTTCCGTAACCGGCTTCGGGAAAAACCATTTGCGACGGGTATATATCTGTCAGCTTTATTCACGTTTTGCTCTGTTCACGTGACCGGTGACTAACAGAGGCGAGTGAACTGTAGCGTCGCTGTTCAGAGCACGCGCTCTTACTGCACACATTTCCTTTGAAGTTTGCAAATTTGGACTCTTTTAAGGGTTGCTATGTTTGGCAACACACCGAAGTAGGTCGCGCAAACGCACAAGCGCGTAAGACAGAACAACGTCAACAAACAGCGTGCTATCCCTGCTTGCTCCTAGGTTATGTTAATCACTCTTCACTAGTGTAAACTATGTATGTTTAAGGAGTTGGTAGATTCGATGGAAAGGGAGATAAAAACGAGGTTCAAATGTTTATGATATTATAATGATATTTATAGTACATTATAATATCATAAACAATTGAACCTCGTATTTATATTTATATTGATATCTATAATACATTTACTTCTCATGTGTTGACCATTTTCCATACTCAGTGTTCTTGTAAATTGGCAGCATGTTAAGTTTTCAATAGCACGCGCGTGTGTGTACGTGCGTGACGTGCGTGCGTGTATGAAGCAACATTTTCCACCTATGCACAGTGGCATAAGAATAAAATTATAAGAATAATATATATATACACACACGCACGCACGCACGCACGCACGCACGCACGCACGCACGCACGCACGCACGCACGCACGCACGCACGCACGCACGCACACACACACACACACACACACACACACACACACACACACACACACACACACACACACACACACACATTACAACTTTCTACTTAAGCGAAAAACATGTTTTTTTAAACCGTGCACCATTACGAGACATTTTAGAGTTTCCATTTTGTTTTAACTATTTAATTGTGTTTACCCTTTGAACATTTTATAATAATACAAAATAAAATTATCTTTTGCCAAAGACTATTCGTTCACATATCACTGTGTATTATCAAGTATTCATGTATACAGCTGAAACGTGGTGTGAATGACCGTGGCTGGTCAGTAGTACCTGATAAGCAAATAGTCTTATTTTGGTAGTTTAACGGGAATTTCATATTAAACGTTTCTGTATTTAAAAATTGCATGTTTAAACATTTTGCTATTTTTGCATTGACCTAGAAAAGTGATCAATATTATAATTAATTAGATGATTTTTTTTAATTATAATAATTTTATGCCTACTGCATACATATCTAAGCAAATACAAAGGTTAAAAACATACAATGATTTCCATATAATATTACGAAAACATGATTGAAAAAAATTTATTTTGCATGCGAATGCACTTAATTAGCCAATTGTATTACTGCGACCTTGTGGCGTCGCATATGACAAATATTCTACGCAATTAACAATGAAAGTATCTACAAAAACCGGATGACACTAACAAAGGTTGTTCAATAATTCATAAGTGATCAAGCGTGTTATGAATACAATCAATGCGATAATTTTACAATGTTATTATGCTTTGTATTACTTGCGACAAAAGTCCTAAAATATATTTTTTTAAACACATGCGCACGGCAATAACGCGTGTGGGCGATAATGAGGAATGGATAGGTAAGAGAAGAAACAAATAATACACCAATAATCCGGTTAATTTTGGTTCTTTCTAAACTTAGATACTACATTTCACAACGAATATGTTGGTGTTTCAATAAGGTTTATATCTCTAACGATTATTGAGTATTTTACAATTAGTGCACGTGCGCTTGTTTTTGTCACGCTCAACTTCCGAAAACTAATCACACGGATCCTGAAAATATAAATGATTGTGAGAGTTTGTTTTCCTAGTTATCAATAAATCAATGAATATGCACGTATCAATGTAAAACATAAATTCATGACATGCAGCAATTATACAAGAGCCCATAAAACTTAAGAACTAGGCGGAGCTTAACATGTAAACATCTACTGCGCATGACACGAACCTGCCAACCTCCCCTGGGTTGGCCTGAAGTAATTTTAACACTGCACAAATAAAATATTGTTAATGAAGAAGAGAGACCCATCATCTGAAAAAATATATAAATTTGACGTTTTAAAAAATCATATCTTGAAAAGTACTTTACAATTTGTTTTAATGTTTTCACATTTCAATTTCTCATGGCTGCAGCTGTTATCATAAACATATAAAACAAAATATACTTGTAATTTGAAAGTTTAATTTACACACCTAGTTAAATAAACTAATATATACGATACATTAGATATAATACATGAGCATATCAGTTGCCTAAAAACAAGTTAAATAAGTAATCAGATAAATAATTAATAAAACGTCAAAGTCATTAAATTGTTACTTCTGCTGGCAATAGAGTGTTCCAAAGTTCACGAAGATGATGTCACTTCCGTTCTAGGTGTGTCTCTCGACCGTCAACGAGACGACGATCTGCAACAGTCTGTCGAACGGCAGCTACAAGACTGAAGAGAACCTGGTCCAAGCATCGAGCTCCCATTGGCTGCTCGCCGTCATGTTGTCGTACCAGATCCCGGCGTTCTTCGCGTCGTTCATATACGGCGCTCTCAGCGATCGAGTCAGTCGCAAGCTCGTGCTTCTGCTGCCGTCGATCGGCCACCTGCTCGGGGCCGCGGTCCTGTTCCTCAACGCCGTCAACCCGTCGTGGCCGCTAGCTGCCGTGCTGCTCTCGACGGCGGTCTCCGGCGTCAGCGGCGGCTGGATGACGTGTCTGCTAGCATGCTTCAGCTATCTCAGCGAGGTGGGCGCGTTTACGTTGTGTTGTTATGTGCCGCGGTGACGTTGTGGCGTTTGGACATCGGACTATCAATCGAAAGAACCCGTTTTCGAATCCTCTTGCTTCCGTTTCGAAGCAATTACGTTTACTCCACCTTGCTCCGTTTCACTCAACCGTAAAAATGAGTACGTGAGAATTATAGACAGACGTGAATGAATAGACTTCGCGAAGTAAGATCAATTGAGTTGGTTTTATGGTGAACAGTCAGGGGTGGATCTAGGCTTGGAGTGGTCTAAGACCCCACTCCATGGCCTATGGGGGGTATTGAGACCCCTCAGTCCCCCGTGGATCCGCTGCTGACAGGTGTTCCAACGGTGAAGAGTAAAACACTTTGGCCGGTCCTACGGACTGGATACAGCGGTATATCAGAACACGCTTTTTATTCGGCGATCGCAGTAAACGATTACAGTGACGGGGTAATCTTTTGTGTAATCAGTTGCAACATACCATTTGTTGTTTCGAACAAGAAATTGGCATGTGCCAGGAATGTCGCACAGCTCGAACACCCTGAAGAATTCATTTTGATCACATCGCGCGTACTTTTGTTAAAATTATCGAAACAATTGACGTTGATTGATATATCGTCTACCTTGGGAAAGTGAGTCGCCTCGAGACGATATCTGACCAGTTGGTGAATGAAATAAGATGTGAGAAACTTAGAGACAATTATGAGAAATAATTTTTTTTAGAAGACCTTTGACACTTGGTGGCGTGATAAGAGAAATTGCTGATCTTTAATGAGAACCATCTCACGAATTCTAAGAAAAAAATTATAAATGCTATCAGCATAAATATAACAAAAAGCAACTGGTACATATATCACAAGACTGGTTAGACATAGATAAATAATTTTTTGGGATACTCGAAAAGCCAATGGCTTCTTTGTCGACTTGACATGTGTTGTCGTACTGTTGACGAATATGAAGACAACAAAGGTAAATCGATCACAATCACAATTTTGAGCTAGGGCAATATAAAAAATAAATGTGATTGAACTCTGATCGGTTTACTCATTACCCGTCCGTTTTACTGATTTCCCATCCGTAGTCATATAAAGGTACGTTCTTACGTTCTTACATAGCGCGGTATCTAGTCCTTGGAATTGTTCAAAGCGCTTTCCACTTCACCACCTGGCTGGCATGTTTATTTCAACGCCATTTCGCCGTCTCGCAGCATTAACTCGTTTGTTTTGTTACACGGACTCCGGTCGTTTTACCGTTGTGGTGTTCATATGTATAATCTCGATAAACGGATGACCATGCAGGTGTCGAGCGATGAGAGTCGTACCATCCATATCGTCGTCGTCGAAACGGCGATCTCCTGCAGCTTTGCCGTGTCCTTCTTCCTCAGTGGCGTCATCCTCGACAGGTGAAGTACTGCTTTATTTAGACCCATAATAACATGCATTGCAATAATGTACACACACACACACGCACACACGCACACACGCACACGCACGCGCACGCGCACGCGCACGCGCACACGCACACGCACGCACGCACGCACGCACGCACGCACGCACGCACGCACACACACACACACACACACACACACACACACACACACACACATACATGAATGCACGCACGCAAGCACGCAAGCACGCACACGCACACATACATGACGATTTCAAATAAGACATAAATATGTCAGGGAAACGGAATACAACTAATGTATATGTTATTTTAACTTTAAGGAACATTTATAAAGTTGATTTATGTTGTTAATTCCAGTTTACATCGTGCTTACTTCAGACACGGATTATATTTGATGATTTATATTGATAAGATGCCTGGCTGTACATTGCCGTTATGTTGACATATATAGCAGTTTGACATTGCGCATTGTTCTTGATGTTGCTGTAAATAATGTGTTTTAACATAAATGGAAAACAAACTTTTAAACTTTGTCTTTCTATCTTGTTTTTTAACTGTTTACCTTTAGCGAATTCATAATTATTTATATTTATATGTATGTCTGAATCCTCCATCATAACCGTGTATGCTATCATTTGGGTTTAATGGTAGTTGTTGTAAATATACAGGACCAGCTTCCGCTTCGTCACAGTCCTCGCCGTAGCGTTCAACGCCGCCGCAATCGTCTACACCATTGTCCGCATCCCGGACATCTCGCGCAGGCGCACTGGTGGCGAGCGGGTCACGTGCGGACAGTTCTGCGCAAGCGTATGCCATCCGACGGAGCTGAAGAAGACTGCAATGATAGTGACAAAGAAGAGGATGGCTAATCGACGGCTGTACATCGTTGTTATATTAGTCATTGTCTTCATGGTATGCGTATCCTTTCAACGTAAGTTCATCTCAACTTAAAGCTGTAACATTTGTACAGTATTTGCTCGTAGATGTGCACTTCCATACATCTGGCAACAGATTAAAAAAGATTTAACAAGATTTGCCATCTAAGCCAAAGGCCCAGATGGCAAGTGGACAAGGAAGCCATTGGTTTATCGAGACAACAATGTTCATCTACGAGTAACCCACCCTCCTGAGATATGTGTTAAACTTGTTTTTAAACACACTTGTGTGTAGTATTCTAAATCAGGTCTAACTATTGCTTTATACGGATATATAATTAGCTTTTTTCCTTGTATGTTATGTTTCTCCTAATCAACCCAAGAATTTGATTACCCTTTGTAGCTGCAATGCCACACTGTTCTGAAACTTTCATATCAGCACTTATTGTTATTCCTAAATCATTTTCTTTCACAGTAGTGCCTTGAACAGTATCTCCTGTATTATAGTTTATATCCGAATTCCCGTGCATTGTATATAGGCACATATATTTCCCAAAATTTAATAACATCTGCCATTTTTCTGATCATGTAACTAATTTGTCTAGATCGTTTTGTAAATGTCGTTTAGCACCATCAGTGTTAACCTATCTAAACAATTTTGTGTCATCCGCAAATGTCAGTACGTTGCTTGTTACAGGTACTTAATATTAACCATTGTGGTACCCCAATCAAAATTAACTTCCAGTTTGAAACCTCTCTGTCTACTACAGCACGTTGTCTTCTGTCAGTCAGCCATTGTTCTATCCGGTCAATTATGCCATCCTCGATAACATGGGCTTTTAGTTTAAGTAGTAATCTTTAATGTGGCACTTTGTCAAAAGCTTTCTAAAAATCTAAGTAGATAATACCTACTGGCGATACCTTGTCTATCCACTTAGTTATTTCTTCCATACAACATAACACATTGGTTAAGCATGACCTCGCTTTTAGGAAGCCACGTTGAGTTGAATTAAAAAAAATATGTCTAACAGGGAAGTCCATCACATGGTCTTTCATTAACCTTTCTAATAATTGATAAATCACTCCCTCTTTTAATGACAAGTTGAACAGTCTTGCAAGTGGCATACTGATTTGTTCTACTTTCCATTGTTATACCAACAGAATATAGACAAGTGTCTTATCAACTATAAGATGGGCAGAAGTGCAGAAAAAAATGGCTTCCTAGTAAAGTTACTGTTTCACCAGCAAACTTCCTCCTGAAACTCGTAAACTTCCCACCTCTATCTTTTTCTCTGGATATATA
>SDWI01000008.1:340211-353568 GCA_009193005.1 Lamellibrachia luymesi
TATATACACACACACACACACATATATATTCCATGTTGCTTTCTGGGTTATACCCTATCCATTAATCTAGCCCAGGCCCTAGCCCTAAAATGTATACATTAGGGCAAATGAAGGATAACACTGTGTATATAAATTTAATATTTTTATATACATTCACGTTCGTTGCCATTGTAGAACAGCTTGTCCGAGCTAGTCATTCATCATTCATCATTCATTTATCATAAGGAGTATCATATAATCTGCTAACCATACAACTGGTTTGGTGAAAATAAAACTGTTCAACATAGTAAACATTGGGGTACATTGCAGACCTTACCCTAGAGACATATATTTTACAAATGTGTATATTGTGAATTTTTTCCAAATAGTCTGTATTTCTACTGATTAAAATGTCATGGAAAAAAATTTTGCACGATCATACATATCCACTTGTCATTTTCAGACATTTAATCTTATAAGAAGTCTCGTACAATCTGTTGACCATGCAACATAGTAAACCTGGGGGTACTTTGCAGACTTCAACGTAAATACATACATTTTTACAACTGCATACATTTTGAATTATTTCTATACTGTGTGCTTTTCCTCTGATCATTATGTCATGGAAAATCTTGCTGAAACACAATAATAAATATCCACTTGTCATTTTCAGATATTTCTATGCCTAAACAAAAACGTGTATTTCCGTGGTGTCGATAGTATGAGGCGCCGTAGCGGCCAAAAGGGTGACGAAACGGCAAAACCTGTCGAGTTCTGCAAGAACCGTCGAGTCCTGCAAAACCCGTCGAGTTCTGCAAGAACCGTCGAGTTCTGCAAGAACCGTCGAGTTCTGCAAAACCTTCGAGTTCTGACTCGATAGGTGTTGCCGTTTCGGCACCCTTTTGCCGCTACGGCGCCTATGAGGCGCCGTAGCGGCCAAAATAGTGACGAAACCCACATAAAAGTTTCTAAAAGTTACCATAACAGAGTAATCGTGCTTAAAAGCTAAATTTACATTTAAAACGACAATGCCACGAGACGGGCTGCAGAATACATAACGAATTCAGTACAGTATTCCGTGTGTCCAATCGTGTCTTAGTGGTAGAGCGTTCACTTTATCTTTGGAGGAGCCCGGGTTCAATCCCTGGTAGGTCCGATTAAAATTATTTTCGTTTAATGTTATTATTTTATTGATCATATTTAGTGCAATATTCGCTTTTGTATAATTTCGCTGATTTGCAATGTGTAGTACTCATTATTTCTAAGAGTGGCTTAGTAGCGACTTAACAACTAAACTGGTTATGACGTTAGCAAATGGGATGTGCAGCTAGAAACTATTTTATCAACAAATTTAAATAGTTTTTGCAATGTATACCTTTTAAAATAACTAATATATGTGTTCCCTTATGAAAGTATCCCCAATGATCATATGTTGAGGTTAGGTGCAACTGGTGCATACATTAAACATTTAGAAACCTTTATTTCAGACGATGAATGTACAGTCAGATTTGGTGACATTCTTATGTTCGCAACTGGGATGGAGACTTTCCCACCCCTGGGGGTTCACATTGCTTTTAAACTTGGTCATCTTGCACTATCTTATCATTGTATGCTAGGAATACTTGCCTACATTTTGACAATTATCAAACACTGCTAACATATATAGGGTGAATGATGAGTAATAGACCACATTTCATTATAATTTGATGTGCAATCAAACATGACAATTCTATAAATAAACCCATTCCAAAATAATTTCTATTCTTTTATTAACACATTTTTAGTACCAATAATTAGTAATATTTCTTTAAAAATATAAGACATAAATGACATTTTATACCAATTTTGTGGATGAGCTATAACAAGTATGTCAATTAGAATGAACTCATAAGGACCATAATCAGTGAAAGTGTACTAAGCATGTTTGGAAATGAATAGCAATTTTTTCAATAATGAACACTATTTTTACTGTGTTTGGAACTTTAACATATTCTAGTAGGCATATTGAAAATATTATAAACTATTTAAATTGACAGTGATCTAACGATGACCTTGTTTTTTATTATTTCACCACGTTTATTGTGTTTTAATTCAAGCAATTGGTGGTACAATTACATTATTTATCATTTGTCATCTTATTTAAAAGACTCAACACGTTTCTTTGACCATTAACATGGTTTTCGACCCAAGCATTCAACATAATATGCTGCACTGGTATTAACAGATATGATTATAACCCAAATGGATCAATTTGAAATACCCACATACATATAGTTAGACTTTTATAAAGCCTTTGATACCATTGACCATTTAATTTTAACTGACAAAATAAAATATTATGGTATGAATGGTACAAATCTAAACTTGTTTAGTAGCTACCTAAATAATCATAAACAATATACTGAAATTTATAATATAAATTCAAACATGTTACCAATAACAACTGGCATATCACAGGGCTCAATCCTAGGACGTGTGTTATTTATTATATAGATCAATGATTTTGCACAAGCCAGTGAAATGTTTAATTTAATCATTTATGCTGATGGTACAACCTTATCAAGTACCTTAAACACTAACGATAACATACACAATGACAATTTAGAATCTTTAATAAATAACAAACTTTTAAAAATACATGAATGGATCAAAATAAATAAATTATAATTAAACATTGAAAAATCTAAATATATGACATTCCGAAACGCAAATAAAAATGTACAAATGCTTAATATGAAGATAGATAATATAAATATTGAACAAGTTAAGGAATTTAATTTCCTAGGTTTAATTATTTATACAAATTTGAACTTGAAAAGACATATTGAAAAATTGTCAAACGCATGTTCTAAAAATATTGGTATTAAACTAAATAAAACATGTTATCTCAACAAATTAAAACGTTACAGAATTCATTAGTTGTACCACACATTAATTATTGCATCATGGCTTGGGGTTTTCAATGAAATAGAATAATAAAACTTCAAAAGAAAGCTTTGAGAATTATTACCGTAAGTAATTATAGTTCCCACACAGAGCAACTCCATAAAAAACTCAGCATGTTAAAAGTAGATGACATTCTTAAATTACAACAATTACAATCTTATTATAAATATTTACAAATAATTTAGCAGTTTATTTACAAAACTGGAGGATCATCAAGAATGAAATATATACTTATAAAATTAAACACGAATTTGCAAGGAAATGTCTTCGGCATAATTTACCATTTTTACTTAATACTATTCCCACTATCGTTAATGAAAAGCTTAACACACTCATCTTACAGGGATTTGCTCAGTACACTAAACTTAATTTTTTCCAAAAGTAGTTTAATTTTAATTTGTAAGGTGGCTCCTCGATAGCGACTATCAAAGTCTAAAAGGAGTATCCTGACCCTTTTTGTTTATTTACCTTAATGTATACCATTTTTACCTACAACTGTATACACCTGTATTATATAAAATTATAATTCAAAATGGATATATAAATGTATTATGTGAAGTGTATGACGGGTCAAATAAAATATTCTTCTTCTTCTTCATCTGAAATAAACTTTTCTAAATGTTTTATTGTATGCACCTAACCTAACCAGAGTATCTTGCAGAATTCGACGGGTCTTGCAGAACTCGGCAGAACTCGATGGATCTGGTAGAACTCGACGGTTCTTGCAGAACTCGACGGTTCTTGCAGGACTCGACGGTTCTTGCAGAACTCGACGGTTCTTGCAGGACTCGACGGTTCTTGCAGAACTCGGCAGAACTCGACGGTTCTTGCAGAACTCGACGGGTGTTGCAGGACTCGACGGTTATTACAGGACTCGATGGTTCTTGCAGAACTCGGCGGTTCTCACTGACAGAACTCGACGGTTCTTGCATGACTCGACAGGTTTTGCCGTTTCATCACCCTTTTGGCCGCTACGGCGCCTCATACGATAGTACCGTACACCAGTCCAAAACACGTCAACAGAGGCTACAATATACCCCACAATGTATCCCCATGTTTACTATGTTAAACAGCGGGCCGGGAACCAATTATGCGACAGTGGCGCCAATGTAACAACATCGGCGCGTTCAACGCACTGAGCACGTTGATTTATTAAAGAAGTGACCTTAACAACAAACATCGCGTCCGTTTTAAATCATGGTGTTGATGCTTCGTCGAAATGCCATCAGCGCCGCAATTAGAAGGCGTGACCCGACCCAAGCACACATCGTCCGGCATACAACTCGCCATGACGAAGGACGGCTACAGGCGAGTGGTGAAAGACGAAGACTGGGACAATTCCGTTAACGCCGTCATCTATGAAGGTGCGTTACAGACAATGACGCGTGTAGTTTTAGTCGTGTTTTATCTTGTCGTGGTAGGTACAGCTACAGTTGCTTGTAATATTGTGTCACGCTACCAGACAGCATCAAGGTCGCTAGGCTGCACTCATTCTAGAGTTTTCATTTCGCGACCCAGTGAATAAATCAATGTACTGCAGTCAACTAAATCCTTAGCGTTCGTTACATGTCAACTGTTTACTGGACGTGTCTTCGACTTCATGTTTGTACTGTTTGTAGTCCCTCCTCCTTTCCTTCCTCCCTTCCTTCCTTACTTACTTACTTCGTTCCTTACTTCGTTCCTTCTTTCCTCCCTCCATTCCTTTCTTCATCCATTCATTTGTGTTTTCGTTCGTTCTTTTATTCGTTCGTTCATTCATTCGTTCGTTCGTTCGTTCCGTCCTTCTTTCCTTCCTTCCTTCCTCTTCACTTCCTTCTTCCTTCCCTTCCTTCTTTCCTCCCTCCTTTTCTTTAATCCCTTGACCCTTTCCACAGAGTCTACGCCAGCTTGGTCTGATGTGCGTAGCTGGTTCGGTAAACTTTGCTTGCTCCATTCCTGGTTGTCAGTTTTTCTTGTGGCGGCCCCATAATTTCTTGCCCCCGCCCCACGGTGCCATTTTGGGTAGGTGAGCGGTAATGTACCGGTCTCGCTGCCTCCTTGTTTAGACTGACACCTAGTTGGAATTGTCACATAAACAGATCTTCTACACCGGTGATGTAACAGTTTCTTTGTAGCCAACTGGTGCAATGGCGTCAAGGCGTGACGTACGACGGACACTTCACCTTTGTTAACAATGAAGCACGGTGACATTAATGCAGAGGTTCTATTCCAAGCAACAGCACAAAAACCGTTAGATCTACTGCTTGTGATGGGGGTGAGGGTGGTAGGAGACAATCTGAATCAGCAGGTCTCACGCCGCGGTCGAAAGGGGTGTGTGGAAAATATAATTAGGATGATTTTTGGCTCCATACCGGTAAATCTTGACATTATGTAAACTTTGAAGAAAAAATGGTAGACTTGGCACTTCTATGTGACGTAAGCTAAAGATAAGCGTACATTTGGGAGAGATTTGCCTAAGGTAATCGCCTACGCTTAATTCAAGCTAACTGCGCATCAATCTGCGCATTGTAGTCGTAAGATGCAATCAACACAAAAGTTATACTGTCGATTTATTACGCCTACCTTGAGCGATCACCTCGTGTTAACCCATAGCCCACCACATGGCTGAGATCATGAAATCACCCATCCGTGTCTATATGTTTGTAGATGTTCCGGCCGTCACGGTTGAACCGATCGTCTTCTTTTTCACGTTCGCGTTTGGTCTTATTGAACCGACGACCCAAGCCTTCATCTACTACAAGGTGCGGCCAAACTGTCCGTTCTTACACATATTCCAGCAAGTTTCTTATAACGTTACGAAAAATGACAATGAAAACAATTGTCGTCTCGTTCCCATCATCACTATATTTTCAAAACGTTGCAATATCGCAAACAATAAACTATAACATTACTGCTTTTTATATTCGTGACACCCATCCTCATAATTCGTACGTTCGGTAGTTTCCGTAACCGGCTTCGGGAAAAACCATTTGCGACGGGTATATATCTGTCAGCTTTATTCACGTTTTGCTATGTTCACTGACCGATGATTAACAGCAGCGAGTGAACTGTAGCGTCGCTGTTCAGAGCACGCACTTTTACCGCACACATTTCCTTTGAAGTTTGCAAACTTGGACTCAGAGGAAGTTGACAGGCTCCGCGCATGCGCGAAAATGCGTAAACTATGTATGTTTTAGGAGTTGGTCAATTCGATGGAAAGGGAGATAAAACGAGGTTCAAGTGTTTAGGATATTATAATGATAGTTATAATACATTGTAATATCATAAACAATTTATTATAATGATAGTTATAATACATTGTAATATCATAAACAATTGAACCTCGTATTTGTATTTATATTTATAATACATTTACTTCTCATGTGTTGTCCATTTACCATACTCAGTGTTATGGTAAATGGGCAGCATGCTAAGTTTTTCAATTGCACGCGCGTGTGTGTATGAGCGTGTACGTGCGTGCGTGCTTGTGTGAATGATGAATGTACGAACGTAAATATGTACTACATACGTATACAATATATTTGTGTGTGCGTGCGTATGTGTGGCTAGAAATAACTTCAAAATTCCCGGGACCCACCCGAGCTGCCAAGGTGAACAAAATATGGTAGCCTGCATATCGATATAAAACATTTACCATTTTCTCATTCGCAAACGGTACACGTTTGTCGTTTTACAGTACATATTTTAGACCAGTGAATTGTGCATCAAATTTATTTTTGAGAGCATTCTGAAGCAAATTGAATGCGACAATCGAATTAGACCGTGAAAACGATGGCCAACAGCAGCACGACGAGCGTCTTTCCTCCCTACAAAGATTTTAATATATTCATGACGTCAAATCGCAACCCCGAACTAGTGATCGCCGGAAGTCGCAGCCAATCTGTTTAAAACGTTCGACGGCGAAGTTAGACTTTCGTAGGCTTCAGCTTCCGTTCCGTAATCTCAAACAAATAACTTGTCTGTGATGGTGACATCATTCATGCGTTATGATAATCAATTAACATGCATTTCCCTTCTCGAAAGCAGCTCCCCCCCGGCCAGTGTTGTGGGGTCGAAATTAAGAAATTTATCCCACTCGCCAGGGGGACTAGTAGCCTTAATATGTCACTCATCCCCATGAAAAATCACTAGTCCCCATTTTTGGTGGACATCGTCAAAATGCGACGTTTTTATGCAAATTTGTATGTTGACCTGTAATGCTCCTTAAACATAAAATGAACAAATAAATATCAATTTCATAATTGACGATGCAACGTAATTATTTTATTCAATTAGTACTAAATCAGATCGTTGTTAACTGCTTGTCGTTTCTGTAGGTGTTGCCAATCTGTACCCCTTTCATGTCATCCAATGTACACATCCACACAAAGTCTATATAATATTATGGTCTTGAGTGTCTGGCAATGGAATGTGCGTTCCTGAAAAGCTTATACATTTAGTCAAATGTCGCTTTTCCCAGTTGGTCCATCGTCTTGTCCGCCACACTTAACCCTGGGTTGCTCTCTGCTTTCTCTCTTAAAGCCCATTTCATATGGCTTGCAGAACCATTGTGAGCTTTGATACTCTCCAATTTAAATACTGGGGAGCCAACGACAAAACTGCCTGCTTTCTCATACTTGCAAAACATTCTCATGTTTAGTTCAGTCTCAGTGTTCTTCGCCGTCCCGTCACTCTCCCCACCTTCAACGTCGACGACAGCGTCGTCGTCACGCCGGTTAGCCTCGTCGTCACGCCGGTCAGCGGCACCGCCAACGCCAGCGTGAGCGGCAACGCCAGCACCAGCAGACGAACTTTTGCATTCGAGCCATGAGAATTGCTTTAGTCAGTGCGGCTGAAATTCTCGTTTCCTCTCACACGCATCGTACCTACGCTTATGCGCAACTTTATCATCGCCGCTCAGTTTTCTTTTGGGGGTTGGACCCCTTTTATGAAATTCCACACGATTTCGAAAGGAAACGCAGAAGATCGACGGGTAAAAGTTAGTACTGTTCAGTGTACTATATTTGTACCCGTGTGCACGGATTTTCGACTACGTTGCAACGTGTAGTGGCTGCTCGTTTACGAAATCGGATATATCGGGAACGAAGATTAACAATTTTATTTTTTGATACAATGTGTTACGTTTATGTATGTCCGACTAATTCAGATTGCTTGCATTTATATTGTTACAAAACGAGTCGAAAATAGCTACTCGCCCGGGGGACTAGTGCAGGCCAAAAGTTACTCATCCCCAGGAATTTCTACTCGCCTCCGGCGAGGGGGCAAGCGTTAAGTTCGATCCCTGGTAGTAGCAACGCTCTTTGATAGCAACATTACAGCACATTTTCGCAAGCACAAGAAATTCAACCAATTACAAAAATATTCAATAGCATAAAACATGTTATTATATTAAGTATAATATGTTATTATATGGCTTAACAAATAACCACAATAACTACGCATATTATGCTATTATTATATTATCGTGAGGGAATCTTTATTATAAGTAAACAAATCTGGTACAGGTATGTTAACAAATGCTTGATTCTAGTCACTTTCACATTGGTACAGTACAAATATCTTGTCCATTATTCAAAATTGCTTTCAGTTGTTTGTGGTTCCATAAATCCATGTGATGCATTTTCCATGATTCTTGAGGTCCATGATGATGCGAGTGATTTCATCATATCTTTGAGATAGCCTGAAAACAAATATGATGGTTACAAAAATTATACCAACTTAGTGTCCAAGTGGATGATAACAATAATTGTATGTATCACAACATTGGATATGTTTAAATGGATTTTTAATTTATGGCTACAAAGAAAATAAAAAACTGACACAATAATACTTCTTTGTTTGTACTTTCTTCTTTGTTGTTACTAACATTAAAGCTTGTAAGTTAAAATTTGTATTTTTTTAATGTTGAAGTATTATATTGATGTCAATATTGAAATGTAAATATATTATTCTAAGGTTGTTATGAGGTCAGCCCGTGTCTTGACTCAAATTATTATTATTTTATTTCGATATGGAATTGATAATTAGAATTGGTACTTTTGAAGTGGAATTAGAAGTGATATGCTGAAGTTGGTGTATAATTATAATTGTTTTACTGGTAATGTAATTGACCCATACTATGATAACAAATGACGTGAATTGAGACAAACCATCATAAGCATTGATGTGTCTGAACTGTTGACTCAACTAGATTAGCATTATATACATGACATGAACTTCTGCGATAAGCTTAGTTGCTCATGCTTGTATTCTATTATTTGAGTGCATCATTCTAATAAAAACATTATGTTCAAAATGTGAGCAACAACGGCAGTATCTTGAGTAGTTAAGTTAAGCAAGTCAGCTCGCTTGGGCTGTGGGCTTGTCATTTGAAACACTTTCAGAAGGGTGTGATTCAAATGCTTAATAAAATATCAGTTGACATGTCCCATTCACATGATTATTTCAGGGGAATAGCATACCTGTTTATGCTTTATGCAATGCACTAAGTAATACTAAGAAACACTATCCTCCTGTACACTGTGGCGTAAGAATAAAATTGTCAAAACATGCTCTTTTGTGATTATATACGTTGACGTGATTTGTGAGAAAACAAAACCTTTTGCCAAAGACTATTTGTTCACGTATCACTGCTTATAATCAAGTACTCATGTATACAGCTGAGGCAACGTGGCGTGACTGAAATTACCCAAGATTCGAAGCAGAATCATAAAGATTGGAACTTGGGTTCTCTCGATTGAAAGTCTGACTGACTGTGGCTAGCCAGTAGTAACTGATAAGCAAATAGTCTTATTTTGGTTCTTTAATGGGAGTTTCACTTCAAACGTTGTTATATTTACAAATTGTATGTTTATATATTTTACTATTTTTGCATTGAACTAAAACAGTGATCAATAGTATAATTAATTATATGAATTTTTGGAATAATGATAATGATACTGACGAAGGTTGTTCAATAATTCATTAGTGATCAGGCGTGTTATGAATGAAAATAATCATAATGCGATAATTTTATAAAGTTATTACGCTTTGTAAGACAAATGTATACATTTCAGTACCAGCCACGGGAAAACAGGGAACATTACGTGCGACAAAAGTCCTAAAATATATATTTTAAAACACAACGCACGGCAATAATGCGTCTGACGATAATGAGGAATGGGTAGGTGTGCGAAGAAAAAAATAGTACACTAATCATTTCACGACGAATGTGTTGGTGTTTCAATATGGTTTATACATCTAACGATTAATGAGTATTTTGCAATTAGATTTTGTTTGCGAAAATACGTGCGCTTGTTTTTGTCACGTTCAACTTACGAAAACTAATAACACGGATCCTGAAAATATAACCGATTGCGACAGTTTGTTTTCCTAATAATCAATAAATTATAAATTCATGCAATACAACAATTATAGAAGAGCCCATAAAACTTACCAAGTAGGCGGAGCTTAACATGTACACATTTACTGCGCATGACACGAACCTGTCAACCTCCCCTGGGTTGGACTGATGTAATTTTAACAGTGCACAAATTAAATATTTGCGTGCGTGCGTGCGTGCGTGCGTGCGTGCGTGCGTGCGTGCTTGCGTGCTTGCGTGCATGCTTGTATGTATGGATTTATGCGTGCATGTGTACGTGCATGTTATATATTATGGTAGCGCGCGCAGAAACGGACGCACGGGCCTTCGCAAGCAAGCACACACGAACGCACACACACACGCACACACACACACACACGCACGCACGCACACACACTTCATCACTGCAAAATAGTTAATCTTGTTGTTTTAATTACTTAAATAATTATACATTTTAATATTACACACTATTGTCACTGCAAAATGGTTAATCTTGTTTAATTAATTAATTTATTAACTTGGTTGTATTAATTAATTACTATCTTGTTCCGTGTACACGAATGGCAGGTACGTTTAATTGCTAAGCTTCCCAGCTTCAGCCTGCTACACTACACACAATATTCACAACAAAATAATTAAAACAATTAACTTAATTATTTAACTTCTTTGAAAATTATGCACATTTTGGCGAATTAGGGAAACACAGGGAAAATGTTACAGGTTTTGAAATATTTGAAATATAAACCTATAAATCAATCAATGTTCCAAATTTCGTTGACAACATTTGAACATAGCTGTTTTCATTACAGTTTGAATAAAATGTGCCCCAAATGTTTTGGTTCATTTTCTGGTTTATTGATAATGTATAAGAGAGGCCCATAATCTGAAAAAAATCATATCTTGAATAGTACTTTATCAATTTTTAAAATGTTTTTACATTTCAATTTCTCATGGCTGCAGCCATTATCATAAACATATAAAACAAAATATACCTGCAATTTGAAAGTTTCATTGACACCCCTTGTTCAATAAACTCATTAAAAGTCGATACATTAGATCGAATAGATAAATGTATCAGTTGCATAAAAACAAGTAAAATAAATAAAAAGATAAGTAATAAATAAAACGTCATAGTAATTAAATTGTCACTTCTGTTGGCAACAGAGTATTCCCAGTTCATAAAGATGATGTCACTTCCGTTCTAGGTGTGTCTCTCGACCGTCAACGAGACGACGATCTGCAACAGTCTGTCGAACGGCAGCTACGAGACTGAAGAGAACCTGGTCCAAGCATCGAGCTCCCATTGGCTGCTCGCCGCCATGTTGTCGTACCAGATCCCGGCGTTCTTCGCGTCGTTGGTATATGGCGCTCTCAGCGATCAAGTCAGTCGCAAGCTCGTGCTTCTGCTGCCGTCGATCGGCCACCTGCTCGGAGCCGCGGTCCTGTTCCTCAACGCTGTCTACCCGTCGTGGCCGCTAGTTGCCGTGCTGCTCTCGTCGGTGTCTCCGGCGTCGGAGGCGGCTGGACGACGTGTCTGCTAGCATGCTTCAGCTATCTCAGCGAGGTGGGCGCGTTTACGTTGTGTTGTTGTGGGCTGCCGTGACGTTGTGGCGTTTGAACATCGGACTATCAATCGAAAGAACCCGTTTTCGAATCCTCCTGCTTCCGTTTCGAAGCAATTACGTTAACCCCACGTAGAACTTAATTAATGATGAGGCACAGCCTGCCTTTTTATCGACCTATTCCACTGGGATATGTATAGGCAGGTGTGATTGTATCTGAGTAGGTAGAGGGTCAGTCCAGTTGTTGTAGTAGCCTCTCAGGGAAACTAGTCATTGTTAATACCACCTAGCACTGTCCATTGTAAAATTAGCAAAGACATTTGATGCCTAGCTGATGAAGCCATCTGGCTTGTGAACTCCCACCTTCTCATGTCGTCCCAGACATGTCTTATAAGCTCACACAGACATTGAAACAACATGCTTTAACAGCTAGCTGTGTTGGTTACCTGGTACCAGCTGCGGCTAGAATTTATCAGAAGACTGACCAGTGCAACAGATGAATGCTGTTGCTAATTGCAATTAAAAGTGTGCTTTGTCAGGGCCCCGGCCCTGTCCCTGGACCCTGATATTATGGGGCAGCTTGAATAAGCCATTGCTGGGATAAGATGCCGCCAAATGGCAGAGTATCAATTCATTGCTCTTCAGTTCTGTAGAGGTAATCATTACTATGAATTTATTATACATCTTAATATGAATTTTATTCGTGAAAGAAAAATGCTGTTTAATGCTGGCGTAAGCCGGTAAGGCCGTTGCTGACAATGGGCGAAAATCGATGAAGTCCTCGATCCACGATGCGCGTTCGCTCACGAATATCAGAATTGTGTCAGTGTATGGGGATTTTCAATACATTGTCGATATTGCAAATTTTAATATTTATAATACGTATTGGAAACTTACTGATTAATAGTTTACATGGTGCAACGGAGACATTTGCATCGTGGTTTGAAATGGCGTTCAAGTGTTGTGTGCTCGAAGTGCCATTTCATGTCAACCGCCTTGACCTAACCTATGCCAATATTTGGCAGACTTCGTTCACTGACGTATATATAAAACAATGGTTGCGTCGATTTCCCTAATATAGGTTTGTATACAAATATGATCGCGAACTGGTAAGCGATTGGATGATATTAATAGCTTTTGGCCTGGCAACTATGCACAGTTTACGAAATGTCATTTATGGAGGAGCGCAAAAAAATGTAACGAAAATATATTGCGAAGTAAATAAAAGTAACGAAGTAAAACGTCGCGTTACCTTAAATAAAACTACTCGTAAAACGTCGCGTTACCTTAAATAAAACTACTCGTAAAACGTCGCGTTACCTTAAATAAAACTACTTCGTTACAATATTACTGAACATTCTTCAGGATAGTTCATTTTCAAATCAAATAACTTTCATTTTACATATCCAAGGTGTGTTTAGTTTACCTGGTAGAGGCTTTCATCAACGTGTCACGTTGATTTCATCAGTACCTATGACGCTTGATGACGTCATCGTACACGTGAGGCAGT
>SDWI01000008.1:415351-425508 GCA_009193005.1 Lamellibrachia luymesi
TTATTATGTTGTTATATTGATAGATGACATTGCTTTTGCATTGTGATTACAACTGTTTTCCTTGTTACTTTATAATGATAATGTTACAGTAGTAGTGATGTTGGTAGCAACTCTTTGTTTCAGTTGCTATATTTCCTCTGGAAGCTTTTACTTCACCCATTAAACACTGTCAATACCCAATAGTCGTTCGACTTGGTTACAAGTGGTGTCAGAAGCGGGATATCTGACAGTGTAAGCTTCCAGAGGAAGGATGGCTTTGGCAGATGAGAAGTTGGCTCTGCTGGAGGAGATGGTGGAGACGCTAAAACGCAACCAACAGCAGCCTGTCAACGTCACGGTGACCGCCCCTCCGACTCGAAAACTGAGGATGTTCAGCGGTCGAACTAGTGAACTTCACTACTCGATCGGGGAAGCACGGAGCATCTTACCATCCGTCTCTTCGGCCGATAGACTGTCATTTTTGATCACCCACCTGGATGGACCGGCCCGGGAAGAAGTAAGGTACACCCCAAGTGATGAGAAGGACTGTATCGATAAGATATTTACGTTACTGGTGTCTGCTTTTGGGGAAAACCGCAGTAATGCACAGCTGAAGAGAGAATTATACGATCGGGTGCAGGGTAGTAGAGAAAGTGTTAGAGAGTTCCCCGAGAGCGCTCCTGGAAATTTCTGAAGGATTGACTGATAAAGCTGAAAGTAAGGATAATATGTTGATAAAGTGTTAGAACCTCAGATAAAACGGTAAATAAAGAGACTAGTTCGGACTGACCCCAAAATTTCGTTTGGCGCATTGCGTTCCGAAGTGATTCAACTATAGGAGGACGGTTTGGGTGGGCCACACAGACGTGTACGTGTGAGGGAAGTTCACGAACCCCGCTACGCCTCCGATGACCCGAGTCCACTGGAACGAATTGCGGCCCAGTTGGAACTACTCGCGACCACTCAGTCGGAAATCGTGTCTTTGTTGCGAGCACAACAACAGACGGCTGCGGGGGTGGCTGCGAGACCTAGCAGACTGGAACCCCGCAGCAGCGGATCACTTCATTGTGAGTACTGCAAGCGAAGGGGTCACACCCAGAATACATGTTGGAAGCGGGCAAGCGATATACGCCTTACCGATGAACAGTCAGGTGTTCAAGCGTACGTGGATCAATCAGATACCCGTACAATGCGGGGTGGTCCAGTAGCGCGATCTATGTCTGGTCCAAATGTGACAGTACCACCCCGGGGTCAACAGGGAAACTAATTCACCCCGTTGCCGAGCGTCAGGCAGGCGGGCGTAGTAGCATTGACTGTGTGTTAGTGGACGCTATAGTTGGTAAGACCCCTATCATTTCATGTGATATAGCAGGCGAAAAAAAACAGTATGGTTTTAGATATGGGTTCGGAAGTAACTATTTTACAGGAATGGTGGTTCAACGAATACTTAATGACTTCTGTCGACTGTTTAGAATATGTGTCGTCATGGTTACGGTTGGAAGCAGCCAACTCTCTAGTGTTCCCATACATTGGGTACTTTACAGCCGATATAAATGTGTTGGGCACTATCGTTAAGAACAAAGGGATTCTAGTGCAGAAAGATCCACCAGGGCTAAATCACCACAGGCAAACCTCGGGGATAATGGGTATGAATGTTTTGGGTGCAATCCCAGAAATTAGGGAACTACTTCGATCCATAGAGACCCATGATCGTAAACCAAAACGGGAAATAGAGGGAAGAGTAGTGACAATTGCAGGGGACACAAGTGTAAATATACCGGCATGGTCATCGTGCAACGGCACAGTGTCAGGGCCACGTCGCAGCGGTAACGGAATGGTAGAACCATTGGATGAACCTCTAAAGGGAGGTTTACTCCTCCAAGCGGGACTAGTAGGTTCCATTAATTGTTGTTTTGGGGTGACCATCGTCAACCCAACTCCCAACGAGGTGTGGTTGCGTTCCCGTTCCCCGGTAGGGAGGATTTGTACAGTTGGTGTAATCGACAGGGATCCAGAGCACACGGTAGCTTTCCAGGAATTGGATGACGGGTTGAGAATAAGCTTGGAACCCAGACAGGTGACAGTTGATACGCGATGGGTAAGCAGCAAGCAAAGTCGTGATATACCTGAGTTACCCAGTGATCAGAGTTGGATGCGAGATGTGAGTATTGGTGATATTCCGTCTACTGAAATAGATCGCCTGACTGAATTGTTGCACTCAAATCAGCAGGTATTTGCTCAAAATGAAAGTGATGTTGGGTTAACCCACGCTGTCAAACACCGAATATGCACAGCAGAAGACAGCCCTGTCAGAGCGGCCTACCGTCGCATCCCACCGCCTCAGTTTGAGGAAGTCAAGGCACACATTAATGATCTAATTCACCAGGGAATAGTCAGACCTAGTCATTCGGAATACGCCAGCCCAATAGTTATTTGTAAGAAAAAGAACGGAAACATTAGGATGTGCGTGGACTACCGCAGACTGAACACCAAGACGAGGAAGGATGCTTTCCCACTCCCACGAGTGGATGAGATTTTTGATCATCTGGCAGGAGCCAAGCATTTATCGACGGTCGATTTGAAATCAGCATACAATCAAGTGGAAATAGACGAGTCTGATCAACATAAGACAGCGTTCACGACGCCCATGGGTTTGTATGAGTACATGAAGATGCCCTATGGACTTTGTAATTCACCTGCTATCTTTCAGAGGTTAATGCACATCGTATTCAGGGAGGAGATGAATGAAAAGGTGCTGAATTTTTTAGATGACATAATCATATACTCTTCCACCATTGAAGAGCACTCTGAACGACTGGCGTTAGTGTTTCAGCGTTTAGCACCTCACGGGTTAAAGAACGAACCTACTAAGTGCTATCTATTTCAGAAATCAGTTTCGTACTTAGGGATTTCGGCTGACCCAGAAAAGGTGAAAGCGGTAAGCGAATGGCCAATACCAGAGAATGCGAGGGAACTGAACATCGTCCTGGGTACAGCGAGATATCACCGACGTTACATTCATCATTTTTCGCAGCTGGCATCGCCCCTGTATGAATGATGATGATGATTATTATGACGATGATGATGATGACAAAGATTATGACGACGATGATGATGATTATGATGATGACGATAATAACGATGGTGATGATGAGGTTGATAAATGGTTATGATGATGAGAAGAAGAAAATTTAACAATTAAGCGGTTTTAGTGATGACGATGATGATGATAATGATGATGATGATGATGATGACGAAGATGATAACAATGAGGGTGATCATTATTACGATTATGAGGACGAAGACAATGACACCTTTAGCCTTAATATCCTACTGATGATGATAATGATGAGGGTGGTAAACGATTATGATGATGATGACATTTAAGGGGTAATCTTAGTGACGATGATAATGTTGATGATGGATATGACGATGATGATGCTAATGATGATGATGATAACGATGGTGATGATGAGGGTGATAAATGGTTATAATGATGAGGAAGAAATTAAAGACAATTAATCGGTCTTAATGATGATAATGATGATGATGATGATGATGATTATGGCGATGATGATAATGATGACGATGATAATGGTGATAACGATGGTAATGATGAGGGTGATAAATGGTTATGATGATGATGAGGAAGAATATGAAAACAATTAAGAGGTCTTAGTGATGATGATGATGATGATGATGGCGAAGATGATGACAGTGAGGGTAATCATTATTACGATTATGAGGACGAAGACAATGACACATTCAGCCTCATCATCATACTCTTCCTCCTCATCGTCGTCATTATCCTCTTGTTCACTTTTATAATGGCTAGCCATGCTGACACCCACTAGACGTTCACAAACATACGATTAAAATAGGTATCTCAGAACGAGTTAGCCGCATGTTTTCTGGGAGCACATATGGAATGCCGTTCATATAACCTCCCAGGTAACGCACGGCAGTAACTACATGTTGGCAAACAATCGGACCGAGTCAGACAGAGTGGTAAGGAAGAAGGGGGGTCACTAAAAAGGGTCACTTGAACACATGAACGAGGTAATCCACACTCAATTAAGGGATCATCTCAAACAATTATTTAAGGGATCATTAAAAATGCTTAATAACTTATCATCATTTGATCAAATTAAGGGGTCATATCAAACAAGTTAGGGGAAATCTCAAAATGCAATGTGATATTATATCAGAAACTTCAGCTGAACCGCAAAAATAAAAAATAAGGGACCAGCTGAAACAATTAAGGGGTTACCTCAAAGTAAATTAAGTTAATGGTAATTTCAGTTAAATAAAATGTTCATCTCAACGATTAAAGGGCAACCAAAGTATTTTAAAATGTGAATAAAATTAAGAGATTTTATCAAAAACAAGTCATAGGATAATTTAAAAAGGTCTTATTAAGGGTCATTTAATAGTAAACTAGTTGATCATCTGAAAACATTATGGGGTCATTTCATCAAGTCAAGTGGTCGTCTCGAAAAAGTTAAATAAACTAAGGGGACATCTCATAAAATTAATGGATCTTCTCAAAAAAAAGTTAAGGGATCGTCACAAAATATGTAAAAAGTAATTAACAAGTTAACAAGCTTATCGTCTCAACAAATTAAGGGATCAACTAAAAAATTAAGTGGGTGCCCTCGTTTAGATGAACATTTTAATTGACTGAAATTAATCTTAACTTAATTTTTTAGATAACCCCTTAATTGTTTCAGCTGTTCCCTTATTTTATGATTTTTGCGGTTAAACTTACGTTTCTAATATAATATCACATTGCATTTTGAGATTTCCCCTATCTTGTTTGATATGACCCCTTAATTTGATCAAATGATGATCAGTTATTAAGCATTTTTAATGATCCCTTAAATAATTGTTTGAGATTATCCCTTAATTGAGTGTAGATTACCTCTTTCAAGTGTTGAGGTTACCCTTTTTAATGATCCCCCTTTTTCCTTACCATTCTATCTGACTCGGTCCGAACGATATGAACGGCATTCCATATGTGCTCCCAGAAAACATGCGGCTAACTCGTTCTGAGATGTCTATGTTAATCGTTCGTTTGTGAACGTCGAGTGGGTGTCAGCATGGCTAGCCATTATAAAAGTAAACACGAGGATGATGATGACGATGAGGAGCAAGATTAGGACGATGAGGCTGAAGGTTTCATTGTCTTCGTCCTCATAATCGTAATAATGATCATCCTCATTGTTATCATCTTCGTCATCATCATCACCATCATCATCACTAAGACCGCTTAATTGTTTAATCTTCTTCCTCTCATCATCATAACCATTTATCACCCTCATCATCACCATCGTTATTATCATTATCATCATCATCATAATCATTATCATGATCATCATCGTCATAATCATCATTACCATCGTCACAAAGATCGTCCCTTAAATGTCATCATCATCATAATCGTTTATCACCCTCATCATAACCTTCTACATCATCATTATTAACATCATCATTATCATCATCATCATAATTATCATCATCATCATTTTTATTACATTACTGGTCGATTTATTACATTACCCGTCGATTATTACATTACCGGTCGATTTATTACATTACCGGTCGACTGGTACAACCAGTAATGTAATAATCAACCGGTAATGTAAAAATCGACCGGTAATGTAATTAATCGACAAGTAATGTAATAATCATCCGGTAATGTAATAAAAACGATAAAGATGGTTATGATGACGATGATGAAGAAGATGATAAATGGTAATGATGATGCTGAATAGGAGGAGAAAGATGAAGATAATTAAGGGTTTATCTTAGTGATGATGATTATAAGGATGATAATTATTACGATGATGATGATGACAACTACATCATCCTCATCAGCCTCATCGTCCTGCTCCTCTTCCTCCACCTCCTGCTCCTCCTCAACATCCTCATGTTCACCCTTATCGTGGCTAGCCATGCTGACACACACTCGACGTTTACTAAAGTATGCTTAAAATAAGATTCCCAGAACGATTCAGCGGCTTGTTTTTTGGGATGACGTATGGACTACAGTTTATATATCCTCCTAGATAGCATACGGCAATAATAATAATTGATGTGGGCAAACGATAGGTTCGAATCAGGCAGAGTAGCAGAGAAGACGAAAATTAAGGGGTCCTTTAAAAAATAAACGTTCATCTCAAACATAAGGTATAATTTAAACAAAATAACTAGCAGATCGTCTCAAACAAATTAAGGTGTCACATCTTAAAATTATGAGGTCTTCCAAAAAAGTTAAGGGAACATTAAAAAATGTAAGGGATCATTAAAAAAATCAACTAGTTGATCATCTCAACAAATTAGAAGATCATATCATAGAATAAAGGGTCATATAAAAATACAAATATAATGAGCCATCAAAATGCAAACTTAAGATTTTTTAAAAAACAGATTACAGAATGTACTGTGGTATCATGCCATAAAGAAAATTGTAAGGGTGATTTATAAACAATTAATCAGCTGGTCGTCACTATAAAAATTATGGGATCATAAAACATGCAAGCGGTCATTTATAATAAACAAGCTGATCGTCTCAATAAACTAAGGGATCATTTAAAAACATTAAAAGGTCACCTCATACAATAAAGGGGTCTTCTAAATAATGCTAAAGGTTAATTTGAAAAGCGTAGATATGCATTAAAAAGAACTAGCTGATCGTCTCAATAAATTAAAAGATCATTTAAAAATATAAAGGGTCATCGAATTAAATAAAGGGGTCTTCTCAAACAAGTTGTATATTAATAAAAAAAATAGAAATGTATATTAAAAAGAACTGGCTGATCGTCACAACGCATTCAGTGATCATCTCAACACATTAAGAGGTCTTCCCATAAAAAGGGTCTTAAGGTGTTATTTCACACTAAATGTAAATGTTCATTAAGAAATAACTGATCGTCTCAATAAATAAAAAGATCATCTGAAAAAGGGGTCTACTCAAAAAGGTTAATGGTACTTTTCAGAAATAGACGTGTTGATTAAAAATAATTGGCTGATTGTCTCAACACATTAAGGGATCATCTCAAAACATTAAGTGGTCATCTCATAAAATAAAGGGGTTTTCTCAAAAAAGTTAAGGAGTCATTAAACAAATTTAAATATTCATTAAAAAACAAGTGCCATCTGTTGGAAGTGTGGAAAACTTGTAGAAATTAGCAGGAACTCGCTACATAGGTTTATCGGCAGCAATGGCACGGCCCGTGAAATATGCTTGCTATGTTTTCAACAAGCTTTTCCTAATAAACCACTGGGGTGATGTTGTTGATTGTAGTTGCAAACGGTTAGTTTCTATTCATTCTTTTAGGTGCATCACCCCAAAAAGTTGCCTTTTGTTTCCAATTAATGGATAATCAAGCAAAATAAAAAAATTAAGGGGTACTTTTAAAATTTAGGAAATTAAGAGGTAACACCCAAAATTAAAGGGTATCTTTAAATTAAAAAGCGATCACCTCAAAACGTAAAATAATATACTGATTTTAGGTGGCCCTCTTACTGCATGTTTTAGATGACTCCTTAATGTTTTGAAAGCCCACTTAACTCTTCCATATAATGAGGTAGTTATTTTGTTAAATGACCCTAACATTTTTCAAAATGATTGCTTAGTTTATTTTTTAAAAATCTGTTTAATTTATTTGAGATAACCTCTTATGTTTTTGATCTGACCCCATAATTTGTTTTATAACCCCTTAAGTTTGTGTTTTGTTATGAATCCTTATATGTTTAGATTTCCCATAATTATATGAAATGACGGACTGGGTAGACCCCATTATTTTATGAAATGATCCCTTATTTTATTGAGACGATCAGCTGATTCATTTGTAATGGCTAGTTTCACTCTTTAATATGATCCCTTAACTTTTTTGAGAATATATCTTTAATTTTGGAGATGATCCCTTAATTTTTTAGACAATCAAGTTAGGTAGTTGACTCTTATAAAGCTAGTTGTTCTTATATATTTTGTGACGATCTGTTAACCCATTCATTTTATGAGATAACCCCTTAATTTATTTAACTTTTTTTGAGAAGACTTGATTTCATGAGATGACTCCATTATGTTTTGAGATGATCAGCTAGTTTATTATTAAATGACCCCTTAATAACTCCTTCTTAAATTACCTTTAACTTGTTTTTGATAAAATCCCTTAATTTTAGTACTATTTTAAATAACTTTTGTTGCCCTTTAATCGTTTAGATGAACATGTTAGTAGATTGAAATTACCCTTAACTTTAATGTTTGAGATAACCCCTTAATGGTTTCAGCTGATCCCTTGTTTTATTATTTTTGCGATTAAGCTCAAGTTTCTAATATAATATCACAATACATTTTGAGAGTTGTTTGATATGACCCCTTACTTTGATTAAATGATGATCAGGTATTAAGCATTTTTAATGATCCCTTAAATAATTGTTTGAGATGATCCCTTAATTGAGTCTGGATTACCTCTTTCATTTGTTGAGGTGACCCTTTTTAATGAACCCCCTTCTTCCTTAACCCTCCATCTGATTCGGTCCTATTGTAGTTACTGCCATGAGTTACTTGGGAGGTTATATCAACGGCATTCCATATGTCCTCCCAGAAACCATGCGGCTCACTCGTTCGGATATTCCTATGTTAATCGTACGTTTGTGAACGTCGAGTGGGTGTCAGCATGGCTAGCCGTCATAAGGGTGAACATGAGGATGACGATGACGATGATGAGGAGGAGTAGGATGATGAGGCTGAGGACGTCATTGTCTTCGTCCACATAATCGTAATAATGATCACCATCATTGTCATCATCTTCTTCATCATCATCATCATCATCATCATCACTAAGACAGCTTAATTGTCTTCATATTCTTCCTAGTCATCATCATAACAATTTATCACCCTCATCATCACTGTCGTTATCATCATTATTATTATCATCATCACCATTATTATCATCATCATCATCACCATTATCATAATCATCATCGTCATAATCATCATCAGTGTTATCATCGGCAATAAGATGACCCCTTAATTGTCATCATCATCATAATCGTTTATCACCCTCATCATCACCTTCTACATCATCATTATTAACATCATCATCATCATAATGATTATCATCATAATTTTTATTACATTACTGACCGATTTATTACATTACCGGTCGATTACTACATTACAGATCGATGTATTACATTACTGGTCGATTATTACATTACCGGTCGATTTATTACATTACCGGTCGATTATTACATTACTGGTAGATTTATTACATTACCGGAATATCATTACATTACTGGTCGATTTATTACATTACCGGTCGATTATTACATTACCGGTCGATTATTACATTACTGGTTGTAACAGACGATCTAGCCTTTTGGGGTATTGGTTCATATATGTCTAGCAGTTTCAGTTACACCTTGTCTCAGTTCAAAATTAATGCCACGACTTTCTTTTATTATATCATTCAGAACCACTATCAGAAGGGGCTGGATAAGAAACTATTAAACACAATTTCCTTGGCAACGGATATGCTGAGTGATATAGAGAATGCGTGTAGCACTTTTTTAAGTCAAAGATGCGTTAGTCTCTTTGTGTGCAAAGATACTCGCTTGTTTACTAAACATTTGCATTACTATAGTTGTTTTAGTCAATATTGCAATAAATGGCACATGACAGATGTTTAATATTGTATTTTCGTTTTGAAATTTTTAGACCTACCGCATTTTCTTCGTTGGAACAGGCCTACCTACAGGTGTAAATGAAACAAAATCCGCTGCGTTTTGCCGAAACTCTAGACTAAAAACTAAATTTGACATTCGAAGTTGTACTTATGTGACGAATATAAGAAAATACACAGGACTACTTTGTCACATTTTTTATATGTTCAGCAAATCCGTATTAAAACGGGAAACGGCCAAAGGCCGTATTCCTCCCGAAAATCCGTATTGTATACAAAAAATTCGCATGTCTGAATTTTGGGTTGATTGCACTAGGCCCTAACTCGCTTAAAAGCAGATCATGGGTGTCCCAAATTACACAATTTCAAGTGTTTTGTCTACAAAACATCAAATGGATGGGAAGGGAGATACGCCCTCCCACACCAACCCACCCCGCGGCGCTTCGCGCCTCTTTTCGCGCCTCGTTTCGCTCCTCCAGCGGACCC
>SDWI01000008.1:445191-460589 GCA_009193005.1 Lamellibrachia luymesi
GTCGTTATGACCGTGACAACTTTTTATTTCGTGCTACATATTTTCTCACATTAGGCCCATGCACAGGAAAATACAGGAATTTATTTGGGAAACCATGCCATGGCCAAACTCTAATACATCAACTACTAGACCGTTATATATTCCCCTTTGGACATCTGAAATGTATCATATGATAAAAACTGGTCTAGTCTTGTGTGAAACCATGCAATGTCCGACATGTTTGCAACATTCTTAGTTCAAGTGTCATCCTGACTGTAAAAACAGTTCACCTTCACATTAATGTACCTACTAACCATGTCTATCTAGGAATACATGTTATCCATATGATCTTTAATGTATACCATTGCACTAGCCATTTCGCAAATACGTATTTCCTGACTGCCTTTTGGCATTGACCATATCCAATATGACACCTAGCTTGTATATCCTTGTCTGGAACCAGACAGTGTTTATGTAGCTATCCGACATGTTTTGCAGCTTCTGCAACAATTGAATGTTTCGGACTTGACTGGCCTAAATTTGAAATCATAACAACGGAACAGCCTTGAAGACAACAAAACAATGGTCAACCACGATCAGTACCCAAGAAACCAACAAACCCACATGCAACAACTGGTTGAGCTGTCGACGTAAACCGTTTGTTTACTCGACACTTATAACAGAAACGTTGACTACGACCTATCATACATGTACAGCTAAACTTCGCTTTTGAATGATTTCACGGATATAAGACAGCTGGAATAGCCACAGGCACAGGTGGAGTTAAATGCAATGCAGAGTTCCGTGGGTGGTGTGCCCTTTGACCCGCGTCAGTGTAGCCACGTTCGCAAAATAATGCTATTCGTTTGGAATGAACAAATTGCTTCAAACGACACTCGGAATAATAAAGGAGTCGTGTAGCATACAAACAATTAATTCCGTTCAACGTCTATCGGGAAAACTAATGTAAATGTATGCTAGTTATACAAAAAGAGAAGTGGGGACTTGCAAAGGGAAAAGCACATGATTTGCAGTCTCCGTCACCCAGGCCAGGGCGCAATGTTTATTTAGCTAATCTCGATAAATTGCTTTATAAAAGTGATAATTCGTGCACGTGCTGAATCGCATAAAAGCGGGTTGTCTAAGCTCGACCGTGGAGCGCGCCGCTTTCACGGCGGGTCCACGAAATGTCCGGCGCCGTCGGTCTGACACCAGTATAGTTGTTTATTATCTGACACACCATGTGGCGTGTGCGATAACTTCCTTAGGTCCACGAATTACTGTACATAATGAACTACAACACAAGTGCTGAAATCTGAGTCCATCTCTGTATTAGTTTCATGTCACAGTCATCGTCGCACATCAAGTCCGCAGTGGCTGCACTTTATTAATCAGGGTGGCCAAACAGTATCGCCCTCCGGCGGCTAACGCATAGCTACATCATTTATTAGGGTGGCTTACACTGCACAGAAGAATCTGATAATTAAAAACACGTGCATTCAAAACTAGAGTAATAAGGAATTAAACGTGACATAACTTTAAATGGTCCGATAACAAAATGCCAACCGAACGTGGTCGACGATGAAAAGCACACCAGATGGAGAAATGTCAGCTATGCAAGCAGCAGTGTCATGTGTTCTTCGCCAAGTTTCAGTGATGTCTATATATTATAGCCATATATCGAACGGCACGCATTGAACACGCATTAGGCCATGGGGGGGGTCTTAGACACTCCTGTGTCCGTGGATATATTAGGCAAATATTACGGCACACGACAACGTGTCGGTGTAAATAATGACATATTACCAGCCGGCTAATATTTACCCTTCTGTATGTAGAACTATGCATGTGTCGTCCCGCGCACCCCCGCCCTATCCATTCGTAAACAAAATGACATATTACTACGACCGATTGAGAACCCCTTGTCAACAAGCCTATAGCCACCTATGGTATCACACGCTCGTTTCGTGAAATGCCTGCCCCAAACTCTGTTTTATAACCCATACAACAACACTGTATTTGCGTCACCGAGTAGTTTGATTTCTCACAGGGAGCAATGGAGGATAATGTTATTTGTTGTAAAGCAAATATGTCTTGGGGAAATACATTAATTGTAGTGTGAATGATTGTGAATAATGTATCGGCGTGATGACGCGTTACTGATATGCACTGGAGCCCAACATGTTGAATTAACATTTCGGATGTGGGTAGGATACTGATATTCGATTGACTGCTCCAACACAAACTGGTCGTTAGCGTTCAATCAATGTGATCGTCTGTGTACAAAGCGATCACTTATTAATCATTATATTTTGTTGTTAAAACATATTTGTAACAGTAGATCGTATTAACCCAGGTATGGGCAAATAGCAGCTATACTGGCTGTATTGCTGATAGACTAAACGTATGCCAAGAGCAATGGGCTAACACACACTCTAACGACAACGTCAAAGGTGGGATAATCCTAGCACACCACCAGTGGCACCAAATAGCAGCTCTGCTGGCTGTATTGCTGGGAGACTATCCTATGTCAAAAGCAATGGGCTAACACAGACTGTTCGATGAGCACCATGCTAGGTCTGCACAGGTTATCCATGGTTAGTCCTCCCCAGCAACACGACGTATCCGTGTTCTCCTTCGTTCACGAAGCTGTGTCCGTGTTGAATATGATGCAGTGGTTCGAACCACTCTAAGTCTACAGGAACGTCGAGGAGTTGCCTGTTATCTGCGACAGCCTCGCGCCACTGGTGATGATCGTCCCGATACACGAAGAGCACGGTCAAACGGCGTCGCGACATTTCAATCACGTTCATTGTTTTCCTTTGTTGTGCAAGCAGTTTGGAAATACCGAAATATATATAATAGTCGACACCGGACTTCCCGTACCATTCGAACGCGGTACGTTGACGGTGACGCTTCGCTTTCGACGTTGCAAGACGTATCTGTTCAGAAAAAAAATATTTACAAATATTACTACACCCGACATTTGGGAGGTGCGATGCCTTACTTCGTCGGTGCTATAGTCCAGCGGGGACGTGGGTTGCGTATTCTGTTCGGAGGTCTGTTCCGGAGCGCCTTGCCGCTCTTGAAGCGAGGCATCATGGCTGTGGGAAAACAGGATTGACGACTGTCATGCACTGTGGCAATGACGTCATATCTGGTCAGGACTTCAATCAGGCAGTCAAGCGTCGCGCCATGGACGTGCTGTCTCAGCAATTCATTGTATTCTACCATTAGTAGCAGACGTCACAACGGCGACGCCGGTTCTCATACCAGTTCCTTGTAACCCGGCATGTGGATGACCCCTAACTGCATCTTTTACAGTAGCGTGTTGCTGAAACCAGACAATAATATCAGTTTATTATCACAAATCACTTCACGTCCTGTGCATTAATTTGTGCGGTTGTCTCGAAATGACTGTGCATTCCAAGCAACAGGTGTAACTCATATAAATTTAAGACACTTAAATCCGCCAAGTGTGTACAGGAGAAATGCAAGAGCTTGTGATTCATTGCACTACTCAGTCAAGCTGTGTAGTGCAATGCCTACGGCAATGACACATTCGCGCCACAAAAACTATGTACAACTATCGGTTGCACCAAGCATTCAGTACGCGTTAGCGTAGTAATCATTAATAATCCAAAGAACCACCCGATGTGCAATAGCGACAAATGCTCGAGCGATGAAGAACAATATATTAATTTGTGGTCACAGACATATTAAAGAAGGCCAAACCAACATTGACAAACAAACATCAATCTCCATGGAAAGAAATATTCAATGTCTATAGTCATTCAATTTCCATGCGCTATGATTTATTTACAAGACAAACTTACGCGTTTCCAGAGATAACGTTTCCTGAAACAGACGAAGCTGAGTTGTCAGCTCACATACATAATTACATTGGTTGTACGACCAGATTCATTATCTCGCATTCTTATTTACACTCCCTCCTTCGCCTCTCTCTCTAAACAAATATTACCTCAGTGTATTTTCTAATTTAACGTATTTTATTAAGTACTAAGTAATGTTGTTTCTCCTTAATCGAGCGTAACAGCACAAACGCTTTTGATCTAAATAACATACTATAAGTAATTGCTGTTATATTACTTCGTCACTTTACCATGAGTACATTGTTACTTGAAATTGACTCGGTGGATTGTTATTATGTTTTGTACTATATTCTATTTATATGTGAACAACTCTTGCTGGATTATTTTATATTTGCTGCCTTCTATATATGCCAATGGGAACCAGTCTTGTTGAGGCAATGTTTTGTTTGCCAGTGCAACGTACCTACATTTGAACAGACCTCATTCTAGACATACAACCCCTTCGCCGTGTAATTAATCGTATTTGTATATCCTGTTGGGTTCGAGAATTGTCTCCGGTTGTGTCACAGGTTGTTCTCAATTGGATGAAGGTGATCTTGGGCGATTTGTGTTTGTGTGTGTTTTTGTATACCTTTACGTGTTTATGTGTGGTTAGTGTGTTAATAATAATAATAATAAAAGTATTTATATAGCGCCCGATCAATCTCGATTGCTCTCTGGTGCTTTATATATGCAGAAGTATTTTACAGGCCATAGCTTTGCTAAGATAATATTGATACTGAGAATAGTATACACAAATGCTAAACATTAAAACGAAATGCTAACAAAATAACCAAATAACCATGTTAACATATTCTATAACACTGTTTTAAATATAGTGTGTAATACATGTAAAGGTAAGAAAACGATCATGAAACTAACAATAAATTAAATATACTAAACAAATATACTAAACTATTCTAAAAATTACTTTAAATATATCCACTTATACAAGTAAGACTCGGAATATAACCAAAAAAACGTTAAATACAATTAACGAAACGAATATATACAATATCTAATGAATGCACATAAAATGTCCTCATCGGCGATTTATAAAAAAAATTCAAGGTGAGTTTTTAAAAGTGGTTTAAGCACTTGTAAAGATATCGCTATCCTCAGAGGCTGAGCAAACAGCGTAACAGCGATCGCCATGTGTGACAGTCAGTGACGCCGGTACGAGTAAAAGCGCTGGCAGCGAAGTAGATCTAACAAGATTTAACACGATTTGCCATCCAAGCCAAAGGCCCAGATGGCAAGTGGACAAGAAAGCCATTGGCTTATCGAGAGTCCATCAGTGATTATCTACGTGTAATCCGCCCTACTGAGATATGTGTCAAACTTGTTCTTAAACATATTCACGCTGCTAGCGGTTATACAATCCGTAGATAATGCGTTCCATTAATTTATTGTGAGAATGAGTACTTCCTTATATCCAATCTACACTGGTCCATTACGAACTTTACCTCATGTCCTCTAGTTATTCTATCTTTCTTGAGAGATAAAAACTATTTTAGTTGCTCACCTCTCTATGCGTTCAAGCGTATCTATATCCTTCTTACGATATAGTCTCCACGCTTGTATACAGTTTTCTAAATAAGGTCTAACAATTGCTTTATACAGAGTTATAATTTACTTTTGTTCTTGTTTGTTATGTCTCTCCCATTCAACTTTTAGAATTAGATTACCCTTTGAAGGTGCTATACCACACTGCGAGGACAGTATCTCCCATGTCATAGTTTACATTCAAGTTCCCATGTCCTGTATATAGGCATTTACATGTCTCCAAATTGAACAACATCTGCCATTACTCAGACCATTTCACTAATCTGTCTAGATCTTTGTGTAAATGTTGTTTATCACCATCAGTGTTAACCTTTCTAAACACTTGTTTGTCATCTGCACATTTGAGTACTACTTATCTAAGTAGATAATATCAACTGACGATCCCTTTTCTATCCACTTAGTATTTTCTTCTAAAACACATAACATATTTGTTAAGCATAACCTCGCTTTTAGGAATCCATGTTGAGATGAATTTAATAATATATGCCTAACAAAGAAGTCCACCATATGGTCCTTTATTAACCTTTTTAATAACTTACAAATCACTGACGTTAAACTTACTGTTCTGTAATTGTCTGACTTATTTCTCGAACCCTTTTTAAATAATGGTATGATGTTTGCTTCTTACCATTCAAAAGGAACAACTCCCGCTTTTTAAGGATACGATGAATAATCTTGCAAGTGGTATTCTGAATTGTTCTACTGTTTCCTTTAGTAGTTTTGGAGGAATTCCATCCACTCCCGATGATTTCTTAACTTTCATTGCGTTTATTTGTTAGCAACCATTTCTGGAGTTATAATTAACGGTCCTATATAGCCAGATTTTATTTTCAGATTGTCTAATTTCTAAGTTGTAGTTGCATCAAGTGCTTCTTTGTAATATGTATAGTCTTCATCCTTTCTGGTACGCCTATAATCCCTACACATAGTTTGCTTGAACACTATTTTTCTAATAGCTTCTTTTGACAAGTGTTTCTTTCTAGACCATTTTCCTTGTTTTTTCAAGGGAACAAATTTATCGATGATGCTCTCAATTTCATATTTTTAATATTCCAATATTCAATTGCGGTCTTATTCATCAGCATATTATTCCAATCTAGCTTTGCTAAGTATTTTCTCATCTCTTTATAGGTACCTTTGTGGATGTTTTTCCTATACGTTTTTTTTTATTTTTATTTTCTGATTTTACATTGATGTCAACATATATTGGATTATATTCAGTGTTACCCAATGGTTCATGCATTTTTACATTGTCCACTAATTCTTTTTGTGATTACACAACTGTATCTAATACATTATCTCCCCTGGTTGGTTCTAGCATGTGCTGAGTAAGGAAGCTATCCTGATTTTAAAATAGAAATTGTTGGTCCTCACCCCCTGTACTCTCTAGAGATGTCCATTGTATGTGTCCATGGTTAAAATATCCCATTATGATACATTCCCCTTTACTAACTTCCTTTAAAGCATTTTGTATTTTTATGTTATCCTCTTCTTTTATGTTTGGACGGTAAACTAATCCAATTGTTAATTTTTTATTTCCTGAAGCTATTTTGCACCAAACAGCTTCATCGCAATCTGCTTCCCTTTCTAATTGTATCTCATAAGCCTGAATAGATTCTTTAACATATAAAATAACTTCCCTCCCTTTCTTCCTATTCGATCTCTCCTAAACATTACGTAACCTGTCAGTCCTAATTCAGCATCTGTTATGTCTGTGTTGGCCCCTGATTCGGTTATGCCAATTATGTGAGGGTCAGTATCTTCTACCATAATATTTAGTTCGTTTTTCGTTCACTGTGTATATATATTCACTATGTATATGCTACTCAAAGTACAACCTGGTTGCACGGGTTTCTAGCAAATGTAATCACACGGCTCTGTTAAAGGATTGCTTGTCGATTGGAGTGTATGAACTTAGTTTATTTCGTCATGTATTGAAAGTCACATTGATGTAAATGGGTGTTGACGAATGATCTTTATGTGTGGCCACGTTACTTTATTATGTTGTTATATTGATAGAAGACATTGCTTTTGCATTGTGATTACAACTGTTTCCCTTGTTACTTTATAATGATAATGTTACAGTAGTAGTGATGTTGGTAGCAACTCTTTGTTTCAGTTGCTATATTTCCTCTGGAAGCTTTTACTTCACCCATTAAACACTGTCAATACCCAACAGTCGTTCGACTTGGTTATAAGTGGTGTCAGAAGCGGGATATCTGACAGTGTAAGCTTCCAGAGGAAGGATGGCGTTGGCAGATGAGAAGTTGGCTCTGCTGGAGGAGATGGTGGAGACGCTAAACCGCAACCAACATCAGCCTGTCAACGTCACGGTGACCACCCCTCCGACTCGAAAACTGAGGATGTTCAGCGGTCGAACTAGTGAACTTCATTACTCGACCGGGGAAGCACGGAGCATCTTACCATCCGTCTCTTCGGCCGATAGACTGTCATTTTTGATCGCCCACCTGGATGGACCGGCCCGGGAAGAAGTAAGGTACGCCCCAATTGATTAGAAGGACTGTATCGATCAGATATTTACGTTACTGGTGTCTGCTTTTGGGGAAAACCGCAGTAATGCACAGCTGAAGAGAGAATTATACGATCGGGTGCAGGGTAGTAGAGAAAGTGTTAGAGAGAGTTCTCCAGAGCGCTCCTGGAAATTTCTGAAGGATTGACTGATGAGGCTGAAAGTAAAGATAATATGTTGATAGAAGTATTCTGTGAAAACCTGTTAGAACCTCAGATAAAACGGGAAATAAAGAGACTAGTTCGGACTGACCCCAAAATGTCGTTTGGCGCATTGCGTTCCGAAGCGATTTATCTAGAGGAGGACGGCTTGAGTGGGCCACACAGAAGTGTACGTGTGAGGGAAGTTCACGAACCCCGCCACGCCTCCGATGACCCGAGTCCACTGGAACGAATTGCGGCCCAGTTGGAACTACTCGCGACCACTCAGTCGGAAATCGTGTCTTTGTTGCGAGCACAACAACAGACGGCTGCGGGGGTGGCTGCGAGACCTAGCAGACCGGAACCCCGCAGCAGCGGATCACTTCATTGTGAGTACTGCAGGCGAAGGGGTCACACCCAGAATACATGTTGGAAGCGGGCAAGCGATATACGCCGTACCGATGAACAGTCAGGTGTTCATGCGTACGGGGATCAGTCAGATACTCGTGCGCATGCGGGGTGGTCCAGTAGCGCGATCTATGTCTGGTCCAAATGTGGCAATACCACCCCGGGGTCAACAGGGAAACTAATTCACCCCGTTGCCGAGCGTCAGGCAGGCGGGTGTAGTAGCATTGTCTGTGTGTTAGTGGACGCTATAGTGGGCAAGACCCCTATCATTTCATGTGATATAGCAGGCAAAAATCAGTATGATTTTAGATATGGGTTGGGAAGTAACTATTTTACAGGAATGGTGGTTCAACGAATACTTAATGGCTTCTGTCGACTGTTTAGAAGATGCGTCGTCATGGTTACGGCTGGAAATAGCCAACTCTCTAGTGTTCCCATACATTGAGTACTTTACAGCCGATATAAATGTGTTGGGCACTATCGTTAAGAACAAAGGGATTCTAGTGCAGAAAAATCCACCAGGGCTAAATCACCACAGGCAAACCTCGGGGATACTGGGTATGAATGTTTTGGGTGCAATCCCAGAAATTAGGGAACTACTTCGCACCATAGAGACCCATGATCGTAAACCAAAACGGGAAATAGAGGGAAGAGTAGTGAAAATTGCAGGGGACACAAGTGTAAATATACCGGCATGGTCATCGTGTAATGTCACAGTGTCAGGGCCACGTTGTAGCGGCAATGGAATGGTAGAACCATTGGATGAAGCCCTAAAGGGAGGTTTACTCCTCCAAGCGGGACTATTAATGGTTGTTTTGGGGTGACCATCGTCAACCCAACTCCCAACGAGGTGTGGTTGCGTTCCCGTTCCCGGTAGGGAGGATTTATACAGTTGATGTAATCGACAGGGATCCAGAGCACACGGTAGCTTTCCAGGAATTGGATGACGGGTTGAGAGTAAGCTTGGAACCCAGACAGGTGACAGCTAATACGCGACGGGTAAGCAGCAAACAAAGTCGTGACATACCTGAGTTACCCAGTGATCAGAATTGGATGCGAGATGTGAGTATTGGTGATATTTCGCCTACTGAAATAGATCGTCTGACTGAATTGTTGCACTCAAATCAGCAGGTATTTGCTCAAAATGAAAGTGATGTTGGGTTAACCACACTGTCAAACACCGAGTATGCGCAACAGAAGACAGCCCTGTCAGAGCGGCCTACCGTCGCATCCCACCGCCTCAGTTTGAGGAAGTCAAGGCATACATTAATGATCTAATTCACCAGGGAATAGTCAGACCTAGTCATTCGGAATACGCCAGCCGAATAGTTATTTGTAAGAAAAAGAACGGGAACATTAGGATGTGTGTGGACTACCGTAGACTTAACACCAAGAAGAGGAATGATGAATTCCCACTCCCACGAGTGGATGAGATTTTTGATCATCTGGCAGGAGCCAAGTATTTTTCGACGGTCGATTTGAAATCAACATACAATCAAGTGGAAATAGACGAGTCTGATCAACATAAGACAGCGTTCACGACGCCCATGGGTTTGTATGAGTACACGAACCTATGGACTTTGTAATTCACCTGCTATCTTTCAGAGGTTAATGCACATCGTATTCAGGGAGGAGATGAATGAAAAGGTGCTGAATTTCTTAGATGACATTATCATATACTCTTCCACCACTGAAGAGCACTTTGAACGACTGGCGTTAGTGTTTCAGCGACTAGCATCTCACGGGTTAAAGATCAAACCTACTAAGTGCTATCTATTTCAGAAATCAGTTTCGTACTTAGGGCAGATAATATCTGATCAAGGGATTTCGGCTGACACAGAAAAGGTGAAAGCGGTAAGCGAATGGCCCGTATCAGAGAAAGCGAGGGAACTTAAAATCTTCCTGGGTACAGCGGGATATCACCGACGTTACATTCATAATTTTTTGCAGCTGGCATCGCCCCTGTATGAATTGGTGAATCAATATCCCAACAAAGGGAAGAAGAGAAAACCAGGACGTAAGTGGAACTCGGCCACACCATGACCGTTTGTGTGGAGACCGGAACATCAAGGATCGTGTGATTCACTAAAACGCGCTCTCACAACCGCACCGGTGTTGGGGATTTGCGCACTTCTCCAGGAACAAGATGGGAAGCCTCGAGTAATAGCATATACGAGCCGGGGTCTCAGGGGACCTGAGAAGAATCGAGCAGCATATAGCTCTAGGAAGTTGGAATTGTTAGCAGTGAAATGGGCGGTTACTGAAAAGTTTCCCGATTACTTGCTGGGAGTTCAGTTTATGATATACACGGACAATAACCCGTTGTCGTACAGTCAAACTTCCGCCAAACCAACAGCGGCTGAACAAAATTGGCAAGCAGAACTAGCAATATTTAATTTCAGCATTCACTACCGTCCCGGGCGACTCGATGCTTCTGCTGACGGTCTGAGTCGGAAACCTCAGGCTGAACCCAACGGTTTCTCAGTCACCGATGAAGACGAGATACCTGACATTCTTCAGGTAACGGTATTACCGCCTGCTTTACGTAAGAAGTTACTCAAGGGCGCGGCGTGAGTAGTATATGACAATTACCAAGTGATGTTTGAAATTATAGCAAATCAGCATACGTGAACTTGAAACATCAGGGGTAAACATTGTGATAGCTACTGTGTAGCTGAGATACAGTTAACCAATTGTTTGTTACTGTTGCCTCTATTTAACGGCAACCGGAGTGGAGATTTACGCGTCTGATTTAATTTATTCTTTAACCAATGATGGTTAGAAAAGGTATGCAAATAACTCAACAAATTATATTTTTCATACGTCGACCACAGTATTGCCCCAATCATTGCAGTGCTCAATAACATCGCGGACTCTCGAAAAGTCTCCTCAATTTTCCCAGCGTTGTCCATCATTTAACACTCGTGAAGATCCAACTTTAGAAATATTATCCGTCTTGGTGGTGGTGGGAGTGGGTGGTGGAGGTGGGGGTGGTGAGGTGGGAAGTGGTCGAATGTCGTGTTCAAAAGAACATACCGCAAGAATGCGGAATACAGTAATACGTTTTTTTGTGAAGGCGACGCAATGTTGCGTAAGGCAATATCTGACCCAGTAATACAAGATGTGGCCACTGTTGAGTTTCCAACTTCCTGCTACAATGTCTGCTTCACGTTTGCCGTGTCACTGTCGCATAACTAACCCACGAGCAATCGAATCGTTGAAAACACCAACTGGAACGGCAATTGAGATACCCAGTGTTACAAGTAAGCAGACCAGGGCACGACAGGATGATTAGAGGTGCTTAATCAATTCGAATTTTTTGCTAGTCTCATTTCAAATAATTTTTTGGAAAAATCAAACTTAAGGGCATCCACTGCAACATGCTAGCACATGCAACTTGTCTGTGTAGTCTCTGTGAAATCATCAATTAAACTATTACATTAGTTAATGCTTGTTCAAGCATTAACTAAAATGAAAATATAATTGCAGAAAAATCACGATTATCTTCCTTGGTGAAATTTCGTAACTTTGTCATGTAATCTGCAAGAGGATGGAAGTCACGCTCATGAACACCATTGACCCACACAGTGTTTGCCATTTTGGATATCCACTATTTTGATCCTTACTGGCAACTGTTTTGTAACACTTTGACGTGTGTGCCGAGACTACTATTAGTATTGCCATGTATGTAATTATCCCGTAATTTTATAGCCTTTGTTCCTTCTTTTTCACGTCATTCCTGGGTTAGGTGACGTCACTATCACTTATTACGGTGGGGGAGGGGGCATTTATGTAGACTGAGTCGAGATGAAAACTTCACAGGTAGATTCGATGTGTGATTATCGTAATAATTATAATAATAATCATCATCATCATCGTTGTGGTTCATGCTTGCGTAGTCAGAGATACGGCGCATTCGAGGTAATAGAATATGCCTCGTTGTTGCCCAAACGAAAACGTGTATTTCCGTGCTGTCGATCGTACCGTACACCGGTCCCAGAGACGTCAACAGTGGCGCCACACAGCGGGTCAGAAACCAATTATGCGACAGTGGCGCCAATGTAACAACTTCGACGCTTTCAACGCACTGAGCGCGTTGATTTATTACAGAAACGAGAACGATAAACATCGCGTCCGTTATAAATCATGGTGTTGAAGCTTCGTCGAAATACCGTCAGCGCCGCTATTATAAGGCGTGACCCGATCCAAGCACACATCGTCCGGCATACAACTCGCCATGACGGAGGACGGCTACAGCCCAGTGGCGAAAGACGAAGACTGGGACAACCCCGTCAGCGCCGTCACCTATGAAGGTACGTTACAGACAATGACGCGTGTAGTTTAGTCGTGTTTACCTTGTCGTTGTAGGTACAAATATAGTTGCTTGTAACGTTGTATCATTCTAGAGTTTTTATTTCGCGACCTAGTGAATAAATCAATGTACTGCAGTCAAGCAAATCCTTAGCGTCCGTTACATGTCAACTGTTTACGGGACGTTTCTTCGACTTCATGTCTGTATTGTTTGTAGTCCCTCCTCCATTCCTCCATTCCTTCCTTCCTTACTTCGTTCCTTCTTCCCCTTCCTTCGTTCATTCCTCAATTCGTTCCTTCCTTCCTTCCTTCCTTTCGTTCGTTCGTTCGTTCGTTCGTTCGTTTGTTCGTTCTTTCTTTATTTCTTTCGTTATGTCGTTCGTTCGTTCGTTCGTTCGTTCGTTCGTTCCTTCCTTCCTTCTTTCCTTCCTTCATTATTTCCTTCCTTCCTCCATTCCTTCATTCATCCATTCGTTTGTGTCGTTGTTTCGTTCGTTCATTCCGTCGGTCGGTCATTCCTTCCTTCCTCCCTCCCTCCCTCCCTTCCCGCCTTCCTCCTTCCCTCCCTCCCTCCCTCCCTCCCTCCATCCTTCCTTCCCTTTGTTCCTTCCTTTTTCCTTCCTCCTTTTGTTTCATCCCTTGTCCCTTTCCACAGAGTCTACGTCAGCTTGGTCTGATGTGCGTAGCTGGTTGGGTAAACTTTGATTGGTCCATTCCTCTTTGTTATTCAGTTAGTTTTTCCTGTGGCGGCCCCATAATTTCTTGCCCCTGCCCCCAGGGTGCCACGTGTGCGTAGGTGAGCGGTAATGTATCGGTCTCGCTGCCTCGTTGCTTAGACTTCTTCACCGATGATGACAAACGACGGATACTTCACCTTTATTAGCAATGAAGGACAGTGACATTAATGGAGAAATTATGTTCCCAGTAACCGCACAAAAAGCGTTAGATCTACCGCTTCTCATGGGGGTGAGGGTGGTAGGTGACAATCTGAATAAGAAGGCCTCACGCCGCGGTCGAAAGGGGTGTGTGGAAGATATAATTAGGATGATTTTTGGCTCCATAGCGGTAGATCGTGATATTCTGTCAACTTTGAAGAAAAAGTGGTAGACTTGGCTAAGACTTGGGAGAGCTTAGCCTAAGTTAATCGGCTACGCTTAATTCAAGCTAACCGTGCATCAGTCTGGGCATTGTTGTCGTAAGATGCAATCAACACAAAAGTTATACTGTCGATTTATTACGCCTACTTTGAGCGATCACCTCGTGTTAACCCATAGCCCACCACATGGCTGAGATCATGAAACCACCCATCCGTGTCTATATGTTTGTAGATGTTCCGGCCGTCACGGTTGAACCGATCGTCTTCCTTTTCTCGTTAGCGTTTGGACTTATTGAACCGACGACCCAAGCCTTCATCTACTACAAGGTGCGGCCAAACTGTCCCTTCTTACACACATTCCAGCAAGTTTCTTATAACGTTACGAAAAATTACAATGAAAACAATTGTCGTATCGTTCCAATCATCATCATAGTTTCAAAACGTTGCAATATCGCAAACGATAAACTATAATATTATTGCTTTTTATATTCGTGACACCCATCCTCATAATTCTGACTTTCGGTAGTTTCCGTAACCGGCTTCGGGAAAAACCATTTGCGACGGGTATATATCTGTCAACTTTATTCATTTTTTGCTATGTTTACGTGGCCGGTGACTAAGAGCAGCGAGTGAACTGTAGCGCCGCCGTTCAGAGTACCCACTCCTATCGCACACATTTCCTTTGAAGTTTGCAAACTTGGACTCAAAGAAAGTTGACAGGCTCCCCGCATGCGCGAAAAGGGAGTAATTTTCGGGGTTGCTATGTTTGGCAACAAACCGAAGTAGGTCGCGCAAGCGCACAAGGGCGTAGGACAGAACAGCATCAACAAACAGCGTGCTATCCCTGCTTGCTCCTAGGTTATATGAATTACTCTTTACTAGTGTAAACTATGCCTGTTTTAGGAGTTGGTAGATTCGATGGAAAGGGAGATTACAACGAGGTTCAAGTATCTATGATATTATAATTACATTTAGAATATATTATAATATCATAAATAATTGAACCTCGTATTTATATTTATTTTGATATCTATAATACATTTACTTCTCATGTCTATTTTTCATACTTAGTGTTACTGTAAATTGGCAGCATGTTAAGTTTTTCAATCGTACGCGTGTGTGTACGTGCGTGTACATGCGTGTACGTGCGTGTACGTGCGTGTACGTGCGTGTACGTGCGTGTACGTGCGTGTACGTGCGTGTACGTGCGTGCGTATATGAATGATGAATGCAATACGTAGCAATATAAAACAATATAAATCGATGGCATGCAGCAGTTATACAAGAGCCCATAAAACCTTCCAATTAGGCGGAGCTTAACATGTAAACATCTACTGCGCATGACAGGAACCTGTCAACCTCTCCTGGGTTGGACTGATGTAATTTTAACAGTGCACAAATTAAATATTTGCGAGCGTGCGTGCCTCCGCAAGCACGCACACACGTACGCACGCACGCACGCACACACGCACGCACGCACGCACGCACATTATCAC
>SDWI01000008.1:543481-554726 GCA_009193005.1 Lamellibrachia luymesi
ACAGTGGCAGTGGCAGTGCCAGTGCCAGTACCAATGGCAGTGCCGGTGCCAGTGCCAGTGCCAGTGCCATTGGCAGTAGCAATGGCAGTGGCAGTGGCAGTGGCAGTTGCAGTGCCAGTGCCAGTGCCACGGCCACTGTCACTGTAATTGTCACTGGCACTGTCAGTGTTTACGTGGATTATTCAACACGCTCATAAGCTTACACTCGTGTGACATGTCTGCGTCTATACAATTGTTGGATTTATTATTACTGCTTTGAAACTGGGACTTCACGCATAACTGCCACAAACAACTCCCGGTCGCGTGCTGGTCTCCCTACAGATCTGACCATAATTGAACGTCCTGTCTATTGTTTCACGAATGTAGAGCGTATCAAATGTGTGATATGTGAAATAAAGAAATTGATATGATGTGACATTTGTGCAATTGAGCATCACAAATGTGTTTGTAGAAGCTATTGGTGGCTGTAAAATAGTGCACTTTTTATTTTCATAGGCAAACAGTTGGCTTGCAATAGTCCACATTCAGAACACCCATGATTAAGCGAGAAAGGAGGTTTGTGATGCTAAGATTCATGGAATGGACGCTTTCCTTTCTTAAAAAAATAGACACCATTACTGTAACAGTACGCGACAGCCACCCGACTTTGTGACATTTGGATAAATGCACGATAATACATTTATTCACACCTGACCTGTTCTGTAGTATTCGTACCACTTCGGAATATCACGTTTCGCCAATCACCCGTGAGGCAAGTATAACAGGCCATGTCATATCAAATAATTCGCTAACAGTTGACCGGGCAATATATTGCCGTGAAGCGTTGGTTGAGAGGTCGTCTCGTTGGGCGCAGTGGCGTGGAGGTTAGAACGTCGGACTCTCAATTGAAATGATCGAGGTACGAATCCTCGTTTTGCTCTTTCTGAGGCAACTTCGTTCATTCCACGTTTCCTCGGTCGCTCAGCTGTATAAATAGTACCTGGCCTTAGGCAGTGGTGGATATAAATGACCGAATAACCTTCTTGCAGTACTTATAGCGTGGCTGAATGCTTCCCAGGGAAGTCGAGTCGGTGATGGAATAAACAGACTACCAACGGTACAGTGTAACGCGCTTTGAGATGTCCCATGGACTGGATACTGCGTAGTGTACTTTAAATTTACCATAACATGTTCATTCTATGTGGGGTACAAAATTAAAATAAGTCAACTCGCTAACTCTGCTGAGTAAATTTTTTTACTTATTTCACAGTCAGTTTACCTTTTTTCTTCTCGTGACGTTTCGATTGCTATCAACAATCGTCTTCATACGACTACCGCTAGATGGCGACGGTATACAAGAGCACAACATGGCGACATCAACAAAAGCTGGAACGAACGTGAGATGCTTGACGACGAGAAAACATACTCAAAGCCACACTTCAAATATTTTCTTTGAAGTCGGATCCAACGGCCAAATATAAGAGAAAACGAACTGCCATCATCGCTATACTAAAGAGAGAAGTGAAGATCACAGAACAACAGTACTTCTATCTCTATCCCTCAGCAGAAGCCATCCCTGGGCTGTACAGAAAGACACCACCGTAACATACACAATGAGACGTGTCACTGTTTGACTTTTTTTCTGAATACAACTTACTTCACATTCAGAAACACGATATACCAACATAAATTTGGCACAGCCATGGGTAGCCTAATGCCCCCATCGTCGTCAACCTCAGCATGGAACATCTGGAACAAGAGGCTATTGCAACAGCCCTGATCAGCTGCCGATCTAGAATGTGGAAACGTTATGTAGACGACATACTAGAAGTGATAAAACCAGGGATGACACAGCAACTGACCATCTAAACAGAGTGGACGAGGCAAACAACATCAAATTCGCACATGAAGAAGAAGCAGAAGGAACGATACCATTTTTGGACACTATACTAGTGAGGAAGGAATCCGGAGAGGTGAAACTACTAATCTTCCAAAAGAATACCCGTACAGACCAATACCTAAATTTTCCTCACACCATCCATTACACCAGAAGATGGGAGTGATCCGTACGTTACTATGCAGATGCGAAACACTTGTGACAGAGGAGGAAGATAAGCAGAAAGAAAGAAAACACATCAAGGAAGCTCTATCGAGATGCGGGTAACCACAATGGACCACATAAAAAGTGCTGACAAAAATGAAAACAAAGAAGGAAGATACCATCTGGAAAAAGACAGTGGAAAAAGACAGGAGCAAAGGCATGGTGGTACTTTCATATGTCCAAGGATTATCCGAAACCACATCACGGATCATGAAGAAATACAATGTGAACACAGCAATGAAGCCTCACAACACCATCAAGAGGTCACTAGTAAGACCAAAGGACATAGTTGAACCACAACATATGTGTGAAGGGGTGTATTCCATATCGTGTTAGAAATGTAATGCCACATACATCGGAGAAACGAAACGTACCCTAGGAACCCGCATCAAAGAACACAAAGAAGACGGTGAGAAAGCATCGACTAGCAGACCCTACACCCGAAGCAACCGAAAAACATCGGAGAAAAAGAGATGCATAAATCAGCGAACACAGATCACGTGATTCAACAGAATCACATAGTAGACTGGGAGGGGCCACATTTGTAGACAGAGAGTCGGACTGGAGAACAAGAGGCATCAAAGAAGTATGGATAAGAACAACCAAAGACAGCATGAATCGAGATGATCTCCGATGATCTACGATGATCTCCTTAAGGGCCATCCGGGACGCGGCCGCGGGGGGCACGCACCAGAGCGATACGTCTGCGTAGTGTAACTACCGTGTCGTGAAATAAGTAAACATATTAGTCATTTGAACCATCCAGTCTTATGAACACCTTCACTCATATCGCTAACTCTGCCCCTGTATCGGTTTGACTCAACAACCACAAACTGCATGGCCAGTTGTGCAGGGTATCATCGGACATGCGCAACAAATAGCCGAATATAGATCTACACATCCTATGTAATTGCAATGACAGCGGTCTTGTGCCATCTGTGTTAGATGTCATCCCGATAGGCCAGCGCATGCCCACTATCGATCGCACATGTCGTCTGTGGCAGGCATCGTTTGTGATATTTCTGAGAAATTGTGTAAATATTGTTATCGTTACAGTCAATCAAGAACAACCAAGTTATCCTGTCCGGAAGATGGGTAGTTTTGCTATGTTATAAACTTATATAACACGGTTGAACTTTACACTGTGACAAATAGAGAAAATCGCCGCTGGCGTGTGCAGTCCACCATGGAACCAGTCATGCGTGACACGGGGCACTGTGGACATTCCTTTGTTGCTCATATTTTGGATTTAAAATGCATGAAGCTTCACTGGGTTTGAATGAGCCGTGACAGATAGCGAGAGCTGTTTCCTGTGTGTGTGCAGCCTGATTCCTCCGTGCGTGTTCTTGTATTGATTTTACACGACCCGTCTATCAATGGAGTGCGAATGCAATACCCTTTTTAAAGAGGGTGTACTTGGCAAAAAATAGGTAAATTGTCATACCTCTGAGTGTACAACAACAGTGTACAAAGATACGCTAGAGTTATGCTCTTGTGAGAAAGCCTCGTTGAATTTTAGGTTCTCCAACATGACCCCCCCCCCGGGCCACGGCAACACCTGCACATTGACGGTTTTCCCGGAATGGCGGTATACGTGCTAGGGGACATATTGATATTTCCGATTCTACTACATGAAGGCCAGTTTGCCTCCTAGGATAATTTCACCTTTCCGATGCCAAGTGAAAGTGCTGTATCATGTACTCAAAGAACTTTTATCTGCATATTACTGTTCAGAATATATAGTGACCAAATATTGATGTAGTTGTTTAACTAATCAGAGCGTACGTTGTTGGTCGGATCTTGAAGATACACCAACGTGTATTATGTTTTCTATAGTCGAAAGCGCGCCAGGGCTGATTGCTGAACGATGTATTTGGAAGATCGGGACGTGAGGCAATTATGAATAGACGCATAATAGTTATGTTACACTGGCGAACGCGTTTACGAGATAAACTACAACAGCGTGTTTTACCGATAACATGTACACGGATAACAGATGAGGGCGACACATCGGTCATCCAACGACGCCAGCGTGTGATGAATCAATTATAACAACACATAACATCATAGCTGTGGAAACAATATATACCTTTGCCACAGTGCTAGGTCAGCTAGACATGCCTGCCTGGTGACTATGTACACTGGGTGTTGTGTTACTCAAGCAGAAGGGTCACAGCATACCTTATTGTTCGATCTGCAAGCCTAGTGACATTTCCTAAATAAATTTTTCGTTTTAACGGTCGCATTTGCTCAGATTCGCCCTGGATCAGACAGTGGATATGTTATGCTGTTTTGCCTGTTGGTGGAATACTTCCAGTAAATGATTAATTGCGGTGTACAATAATATGTCTAAAACAAAACCACCCTCATGGCACTGTTAATGGCGTTGTTAGTTACAGTTTTGTGGGCATATGACAACGACACAACACAAATGTAAAAGGCGTTTATCCGCAAAACGAGTTAAACGCCAAAACCAAACAGACAGTAGTGTTTTGAGCTGGCATTTAGTTGGTAGTGGTAGAGGTAAAACTAATTTTCGGAGAAACGCATAAGCCACGCTTTGGTGCGCAGAAGTGATGACGTCACGTTACCATGGCGTTCTGATCGCTGGTTCTGAACTCATAGACGCTGAGCACGGGAGGCCGCTTTTATCGGCATTTTATTTTGTTAAATGTAATAGTTAAACTTATTGGGTATGTTCATAATAAACTTCTTCTTCGTCGTCGAAAGCTCAGATAAGGACTCCGGTTCCTCGTATGAAGGTCGCTGTGCGCCGAAGATCCCCCAGTCGGCCATAGATCGTTTCTTTTACTGTTGTTTCTGTAGGCCAGATTGCGTTACTCTCTTTTTGGTGTGTAGTACAATTGTGTAGGAGGTGTTCTACTGTCATTGGAGCAATTCCACAAGGACACATGTATGTGTCTCACATATTTAGTTTTGTGTGCAGATGGTGCCTGAGTCCAGTCCTCAGGCGCACCGTTATCACGTGGTCTTCTCTGGACAGCTCGTAAAAGTTGTCCTCACTGTTGTAGCTGGGATGTTGTTTCAGTCATATTTTCTTCTCATAAACAAATCCATAGATTTAAGCCAACAATTGTTGGGGGTGGGAACGTCATCAAAAAGCAATATCAAGAAATGCAAAGCAATTCCAACGCCATGATCAATGTAGGTCTACATTCCACGAAACTGCGCTATAGAAACAACAGTTATAACAATTAATTTGCTGATGCTCAGAGAATCTAATCCTCTTAGAAAACGGGCCAGACAGTTGAACACCCCGGGGAATTTACGCCACAACGTTTCTCGAGGAAGCTTATAACATACACCTGTGAAATTGCTTACCACATAGGTATTGTATTTTGGTTGTTCAGTGTCATTAGCAAAGATTGAACGAAATAATGGCGGTAGGGAGAAATAGTAATACATTTTATCAACACAAATATGCCGACCACTGCAAGTGAGGTATCAATGGGTAGGTATTTGAATGAATACTCTTCCCAATGGTGTTACACTCATTATATAAATATGCATGAATGACGTCATTATGACATCATATCAGATAGGGGATCTCGTACGACGGAATCCCACCTACGGAATTGATGACACAATATTTTTTAAGAAGCTTATGGCATATCAGTGTGAAAGTCAGTTGTTTGTCACCTGGAAATTGCAGCTTTAATATAATTGATGTGGTTAAATGCAACCAGTGTCCTTAGCAACGATTGTACGTAAGGACGTGTGTAAATATTGATAGTCGCTGATTTTATCAACACATATCTGCAGCAGATGAGATATTAATGGAAAGGTGTTTGAATGACGTTATTACGACATCATACCTGAACTATGTTACATAAGTGTTTCCCTATTTTGGTTCAAATGGATGAATGGAGAATTATATAAATTCGGTTCTGCAACATGTATTTATTTAACAACTTGTGGTGGTTAGCAGCTTACCATAATTTATTATTTTCCAAACAATGTTCAGTCTGCTATCGATTGTGTCTGACAAGACATTCCAAAGAATCCACATTGGAAACTGTGGGAATGAGGAATGATGACGGGTTTCCTAGATGCGGCATAGAGAATTAGGTTTTTCAGCTCAGTGGCCATATTCCATACGCTCCCTTCGAACACGCAGCAATTGTCAAATAGCAAGCAAAAATTAACTTTCAAATTGTTATTATATACGGTCATAAAAAATATTGTCTTGAAAATTCCCTGGGGGTAGGGGGTGGGGGTTATACCTGACCCACGGACTATTTTCATAATTTAAAAACAATTATCAATAACATCAGCATTGGAATGATATGTTGCGACAAATGGTGTGCTATTGTTGAGCTACCTGCAGCACAAGCTTTTAAAAATTAACACTTGGGCTTGTTGCCGATATCCGCTCTGATAGTCCGTGGTATATCGTTTGACGTCACCTGACTTAGGGCCTAGTGCGAATACATTATTATATTGATTGTGTTATGCCTGTTCGTCGTCTAAGTATTCAGTGGTCGCGACATCCCATATGTCATTCGGAAATCAGCAGAAGCTTTGGTCGGCTGCTTTTGGAATCCTGGACATGACGAACAAAATGTGTCTGCTCCGGGCCTTTGATCCGGGCGTTTTGCTTCTTGGGTCGTTCTTGGCTGGATTCTGCTGCTGGTCAAATGCAACCGATACAAACGGTAAGACTGCTTCGATTTTGTTACGTATTATATTTTTTACGGTGAATCACCAGTTGGAGTTCTAAGTTGACACGTGACATGTGCACGGTCAATAGTAGTCTGCTGTATGCGTGAGTGAATCTAGCTCGGCTGTGGGACTGATGAACAACCTAATATAGTAACCATTTTTGTCCGGAAGTTAATACACTATATACACCAATTCAGTCTTACATGATGTCACAAAACTGACAAAGTTGTTTTATCCGTGATATTCCTGTGCAGTTTTCAGTTCGGCGGTCTTCTCGTTTTTAAGTATGACGTGCATTCTTTGGTTCAATCCTTCAGTGTCTTCGATCAGGCGCGTTCGTTCGGAACTGGCAGCCACGGCTCATCCAACCCGATAATGTCGGTACAGTGGATTTCGCTTAAACAAAATCATTTCGTCCCAGTGCATTTTGATTCTATTAAACAGGTGATTCACTTATGCGACCTTTGTATAGGTCCCTCGTCAATCCGAAAAATAGACATACATACAGACAGAGATAATCACAAATTACTTCATCTGTATATGAATACGCTAACTTTTGGGGCAGACTGGCAGTATCTACTCCCAGGCACCGACACCCACGCGCCTCTTTCTACATTCTTTCGCCTCGTTGCACAAGTGGCTTCTGATTTACCAAGTGGCGAATATTAAAAAAAACCACAAAGGAGGTTATTTAGAATTATTTACTATAATTTATTCCTGGCGAACTAAGACGGAAACAATAGCTGAATTGCGGCCGGATTGAGTGTGAACCACTTCACGATGACGTAACCGTCACTCCACCATGTCTGTCTCTGTATTTATACGCTAACTTTGGGGGCAGTCTGGCAGTATCTCTTCCCAGGCGCCCACACACAGGCGCCGGCATCCACGCGCCTCTTTCTACTTTCCTTCGCCTCTTTGCACCAGTAGCCTGTGATCTATCAATTGTCGATTTATTTAAAATACCGTCAAGGCAGTGATTTTGAATTATTTATACAAAATATTAGCAAGGCCACCAAAGCAATAGTGCGCTGTTGTCCGACCTCAAATGGCGTCACCGAGACCTCACCATCTCTATATTAATTACCTAACTTCGAGGGCGGTCTCGCAGTATCTCCTCCTAAGCGCCGACCCGCACGCGCCTCTGTCTACGTTCCTTCGCCTCCTTGCACCAGTGGCCTCTGATCTACCAATTGGCGATGTATTAAAAGAAACCACAAAGGCAGTATTTGGAATGATTTACTATAATTTATTCCTAGCGGAAAAAGAAGAAAACAATAGCCGAATTGTGGCCGCATTGAGTGTGAGCCACTCCTAGATGGCGTATCCGTCACTCAACCGTCTCTGTCTCTATATTTATACGCTAACTCCCAGGCTCCGACACCCTCCCGGCTCTTTCTACTTTCCTTCGCCTTCTTGCACCAGTGGCATGTGATCTACCGATTGGTGATTTATAAAAATAAATCATCAAGGCAGTTATTTAGACCTAATTACTCCGATGCTTTTCTTCCTGTCTGACAAAGATGGAAACAGCAGCCGAATTAAATGGGAGCCACACTCCAGATGATTTCAGGCCATAATTGAACTGTAGATTGTTTCACACGAATGAAGGTCGTATTAAATCGTGATATGTTAAATGAAGCATACCACTCGTGTGACATTTCTGCAGCTACGCCATTGTTGGATCTATTATTAACGTTTTTGCACTGGGACATCGCGTGTGCAAGTAACTGCCACAAAGAAATATAATTAAAGATATATAACTCCCTGTCGCGTACTGGTCTCCCTACAGGACAGACCGTAATGGAACTTCCTGTTTATTGTTTCACGAATGTAGGACGTATTAAATATGCGATATGTGAAATGAAGAAATTTATATGATGTCACATCAACGAAATTGAGCAGGCAAATTCTCAAGTTTGTTTATAGTATCTATTGGTGGTTGTGAAACAGTGCAATTATTTTAGAGTTTAATAGGCAAACAGTTGGCTTACAATAGTCCACATTCAGAACACCCATGCCTAAGCGAGATAGGCGGTTTGTGATGCTAATGTTGTTGTTAATTACACTGATGGGCATATGACAACGACGCAACACAAATGTAAAAGGTGTTTATCCACAAAACGGGTTAAACGCCAAAACCAAACATACTGACTTGATAGTGTTTTGTGCTGGCATTAAGTAGGCAGTTGTGGAGGTAAGATAACTTTTCGGAAAATACGCATACGCCACGCTTTGGAGCGCCGTAGTGATGACGTCACGTGCCATGGCGTATTGGTCGCTGGTTCTGAACTCATAATCGCTGAGCAAGGGAGGCCGCTTTTATCGGACATTTATTTTGTTAAATTCAAGAGTCAAACGTATTGGAAATGTTCATCATAAACTTCTCCTCTCAGGTAAGAATTACGGTTCCTCGTACGAAGGTCGCTGTGTGCCTCAGATCCTCCAGTAGGCCATAGATCGTTTCTTTTACATGTGTTTCTGTAGGCCATGTTGCCTTCCTCTCGTTTTGATGTGTAGTACTATCTTGCATCAGGCGCACCATTATCACCCGGTCTTCTGGTAGGGTTAGATAGCAATCAATTTTATCAACACAAATCTGCAGATCATTGCAAGTGATATATCAATGGGAAGGTACTTGAATGAATACTCTTCCCAACGGTGTTAAACTCATTATATAATTAGGCATGAATGACATCATTATTACATCATATCATATCTGAGTAATCTTATAGAAATAACTCCAAATTTTAGTCCACATGCCAGATAGGGGATCCCGTACGACGAAATCCCACCAGCGGTATTGATGCCACAATATTGTTAAGAAGCTTATGGCATATCAGTGTGAAATTCAGTTGTTTGTTACCTGGAAATTGCAGCTTTAGTGTAATTTATGTGGTTAAATACAACCAGTGTCCTTAACAAAGCTGGAACGTAAGGACGTGTGTAAGTAATGATAATAGCCGATTTTATCAACATATGTCTGCAGCAAGTGAAGTATTATTGGAAAGGTATTTGATAACTCTTCCCAATAGTCTTACAGCTAATATATAAATATTCACGGACGACGTGATTATGACATCATACCTGAACTATGTTATTTAAATGAATCCCTATTTTAGTTAACAGGCTAGATTGGGGAGCCCCTATGACGGAGTCCCACATAGAACATTTATTCCACAATGTTTTTTTAAGAAGCCTATTGCATATACAAGTGAAATTCAGTTGTTTTCCAGATGGGAATTGCTGTAATCTGTGTAATATGGGTGGTTTAATACAACTAATGCCATTAGCAAAATGTGTAGGTAAGGAATTGGGCAAGACTTGAGAGTAGTCCATTTTACCAACGCAAATCTGCGGACTATCGCAATGCAATGGATATGTATTTGAATATTCTTCCCAACGGTTTACAGACATTCCAAAGAATCCTCATTTAATTTGTGGGAATGAGTCCCGGATGACGGGTTTCCTAGATGCGGCACTGATGATTAGGTTTTTTCAGCTCAGTGGTCATATTCCAAATGCTCCATTCGAACACGCAGCAATTGTCAAATGGCAAACAACAATAAAGTTTCAAATTGTTATTATAATTATAAGGTCATCAAAAATATTGTCTTGAAAATTCCCTGGGGGTAGGGTGTGGGATTTATGACTGGCCCACGGACTATTTTCATAATTTAAAAATAATTATCAATAACATCAGCACTGGAATTTTCTGTTGCGACGGATGCTGTGCTATTGTTGAGCTACCTACAGTTGAAGCTTGTAAAAAAATTAACACTTGGGCTTGTTGCCGACATCCGGTCTAATGTTCCATTATATTGTTTTACGTCACCTGACTTAGGACCTAGTGCGAATAAATTATTTTATTGATTGTGTTATGCCTGTTCGTCGTGTTAATGTTCAGTGGTCGCGACATCCCATATGTCACTCGGAAATCAGCAGAAGCTTTGGTCGGCTGCTTCTGGAATCTTGGACATGACGAACAAAATGTGTCTGCTCCGTGCCTTTGATCCGGAAATTTTGCTTCTTACGTCGTTCTTGGCTGGATTTTGCTGCTGGTCAAACGCCACCGATACAAACGGTAATAGTGCTTCGATTTATGGGGAAGTTTTGTTGGGAGGGCTGATATGTACATGGAGGATGGGCTTCATCTAAGTGGAAAGGGGGCAGCAGTATTCGCTGACGAACTTTCAGCAGCAGTAGATACTGGCATGGGTACAATGGCAAATGTTTTTAATAGTAAACATTGTTTAAACTAGAAGTGCAGGGGGGTTACCTAGAGGTGTCTCAAGCAGAACAATAGGCCACTAGTACAGACAAACCAATATCAAATCGTCCGAAAAACATCTCTGAAACATGTTATAGATGCGTATGTTTAAATGCAAGGAGCATAGTAAATAAGAAAAACGAATTAAACATTATGGTAGAAGATATTGACCCTCACATAATTGGTATAACTGAATCATGGGCCAACATAGA
>SDWI01000008.1:558868-570875 GCA_009193005.1 Lamellibrachia luymesi
CTGAAGGGCATCGCATGTTTAAAAACAGCTGGATGTATGTGATTTTGTCCAAATTCGGTCAGCATGTCAATGCGAAGATGGCAATTACAGTGAACAGTTTTCAGTATTTGTATGGTCCCATTTTTTTTATCAGACAAAACGTTAGCAAGGTCACCAGTGTAATAGTGCGCTGTGGTCTGACCACACATGGCGTGACCGGGACCACACCTTCTCTATAATAATAAGCCAACTTTGGGGGCGGTCTGCATCTCCCCCCAGGCGCCGACACACGCGCTTCTTTCTATGTTCCTTCGCCTCCTTGCACCAGTTACCAAGTGGCGATGTATTAAAAAACCACAAAGGCAGTTACTTGGAATTACTTAATCCTGGCAGGCAAAGAAGGAAACAATAGAATAATTGCGGCCGCATTGAGTATGAGCCACTAGATGGCGTAACTGTCACTCCACCATATCTGACTCTACGTGTATACGCTAATTTTAATAATATTTAACAAGATTTAACAACATTGCCATCCCAAACAACAAGTTCCAGATGGCAAGTGGACACGGAAGCTATTGGCTTATAGAGAGTCCAACAATTTTATAATTTATGTGTATCCCGCCCTTATCAGATATCTGTAAATTCTATTTTTTAAACATATTCACACTACTAGCATTAACACAATGATTTTCACAGTTTGTTCCATTCATTTATCACCCTCTGAGAGAAACAGTACTTTCTCATGTCCAACCTACACTGTCCCTTAACTAATGCTGATTGATGTCCTCTGATTCTACTGCTGTTCAAACTTAAACCTTCTTTAAGTTTGAACAGCATATTCCTATCAACATCCTCATAACCGTTCAGTATTTTAAACACTTCTATTTGGTCTCCTCTTAGTCACCTGGTATCTAGTGTTGTCAAACCACATTGTAATAAGCGACTTTCATAATTAAGGTCTCTAATTTTTTTTAGTTTTTAATTTAAGTAACAATCTTTGGTGTGGCACTTTATCGAAAGCTTTCTGAAAATCTAAATAGACAACATACAATGGTGACCCGTCATCTACCCACTTTATAATTTCTTCCAAAAACATAAGATATTGCTTAAACATGACCTTTCTTTCAGGAACCCATGTTGAAATGTATTTATTAATTTATGTTTTACAAGGAACTCCACCATGTTGTGTCTTATTAATGTTTCAAGTAACTTACATACAACTGATGTTAAACTAATTTTTCCATTATATCATCTACTTAATTTGGTGACACGATGATTTCCTTCCAGAGGTTTCGGTTCTTCATTGCCGCTATCAGATTTGTCCCGCTGAGGTTCGTGTGTTTCTCTATTATGTTTTGTAGAGTAGTTGTTTGTCGACGTCTTCTCCGAGGGACATCGTGCTTACAGAGCAGGACTTTGCTGGCTGCTTCGCCATGGCGCATCACATGACCTGCCCGACGAAGACGCCGTTGTCTCACGATGGTGGGGATCTGTGGAAGGGAGCCGTATAGTTCTTGGTTGGTCATGTGGTGGCGCCATGACACATTTTGAGTTTTCTGCAGCATTTTTGTGTAGGTGCCATCCAGTGCATTTTTTACTAATCGTGTTAGTGACCATGAATCGCATCCATATACCAGGATCGTTCAACCATCGTCCTGAAAATCTTCAGTTTGTTGAGTCTGGAGATGGGTGATCTACAAACTTTGTCAAGGGCGTGAACTGCTGGCCTTGCCTGTGTTTTTCTGCACTGGATGTAATGCTGAGAGTTTGTGTAGGATCCGAGATATTTAAAATCCTCTACTTTCCCAATTTGACTCCCATCTGATGAGTGAACGCTATCATTTATCATTGGCAGACGGGTTGATATGAAAATATGTTAAATTCATTGGTCTTTAATTTTTTTAGTTGTGATATTTCTGTGAAATTGTGTAATTATTGTTATCATTACAGTAACTTAAGAACAACTAAGTTATCCTGTCCAGATAATGGGTAGCTTTTGTATTTTATAAACTTATATAACGAGGTTGATCACTATAACTAATAGCGGAAATCTCCGTTGGCGTGCGAAGTCCACCACGGGCCCAGTCATGCGTGACACGGGACCCTGCGGGCTTCCCTTTGTTGCTCATATTTGGGATTTAAAATGCATGAAGCTTGACTTGGTTTCAATGGGCCGTGACAGATAGCGAGAGCTGTGTTTCCTGTGGTTTACAGCCTGATTCCCCCGTGTGTTCCCGGTGTATTTGTATTGATTTTACACGAACTGTCTATCAATGGAGTGCGAATGTAATGCCCTTTTTAAAGAGGGTGAACGTGGCAAAAAATATGTAAATTGTCATACCTCTGAGTTGAAGGCAAACAATGTACAAAGATACGCTAGAGTTTTACCCCTTTGAGAAAGCCTCGTTGAATTTTGGGTCCTTCTCCATGACCCCTCGGGCCACGACAACACCTGCACATTAACGGTTTCCCCGGAATGTCGGTATACGTGCTAGAAGACGTATCGTTGTTTCCAATTCAACTACATGAAGGCCAAGTGAAATTGCTGTGCCATATACTCAAAAAACTTTTAGTTGCATATTACTGTTCAGAATCTATAGTGACCAAATTGATGTAGTTGTTTAACTTATCAGAACGTACGTTGTTGGTCGGATCTAGAAGACACCAACATGTATTATGTTTTCTATAGTCGAACGCGCGTAAAGGCTGATTGCTGCGCGATGTAGGTGTTAAGCTCACAGGTCTGTAATGTTCTGGCTTGTTCCTCGATCCCTTCTTAAATAGCGGCGTAATGTTTGCTTCTTTCCATTCTGAAGGAACTATTCCTTCTTCTAGTTACAAGTTAAACACTTTTGTAAGTGGTGTGCTAATTTGCTCAGCAATTTCTTTAATCAGCTTGCGTGGTATCCCATCAACTCCAGGTGATGTATTATCTTTCATCTTCTTAATTCTCTTTGCTATCATTTCAGGAGTTACAAATAACTGCCCTATATGTTCTGATGCATTGTCATCAAATGTAGTAAAATGGAACTGGAAGTGAGCTGATATCTTATGTGGTAAAAACTGAGCTGAAATACTCATTCAGGACTTCTGCCATTTGAAACCCGTCTGAAATTATGTTTCCACTGTTGTTTTACAGTGATCCGACCTTATCTCGAACTTTCTGTTTTTTTCTCTTTATATAAGCATGGAAAAACTTACTGTAATTTTTTATATTACCAGCCAATTTGTTTTCAAAGGTTCTTTTATATTTTCTAATTTCAGTTGTAGCTGTATGTTAAGTGCCTCTTTGTAGTTTATGTAGTCTTCTACATTTCCATTGTGCTTACATATCCCTCACAGCATCTGTTTGTGATCAATATATGCTACCATAATGTCTAACTCACTTTTTTATTTACTATAATCCTGGTATTTAAGCATACACATTTAAGTTCATTGTCTGAAATTATTAGTGAACATTTCTTTGGATGTGTATTTGTAGTAGTGCTCCTTTGAGTTTTCTTTGTCAGCTCCCCCTGTGCATCTAGTTTAAATAAGTTGTGGTACCTGTGCCCTCGTCGACAACCCTGGCATACTCACACCCAAGAACTGCAGCACCCTTTCCTGTCAGATGAAGGCCATCTCTCGTGAAAAAGTCATCTCTTCCAACAACGTTTAACCACATGTCTACAAAGCCTACTCCCTCCTTCATACATACCTTCTGTACTTGCGTGTTGAATCGCCATCCTCCTACAGTTCCTATATTCCTCACCCCTGCCTTACATTCTTGGTAATATCCCGACAATTTAATATGTCCAATTCGTGCCTCTTTAAGTGTATTGACCAAACTCCTGTACTTATCAACGATGGCCAATGTTCCCTCCTTCTCGGCATTGTTCGTTCCCACATGCAAAAGAACAGCACCTCCCGTGCCACCACCCAATACTTGTCCTGCCTCCTCTGCTCTCCTCGTTCTCACCACCTCTGCTCTCGCCATTCTCACAACCTTTGCTCTCTTCTTTCTCACCCTGACCTGTCATCATCAAAATCATATGACTTAACTCATTTACCTGATCCCGCAGACATTTCACTGTCTTTCACCCCCTACACACGAAATGAAAATCATCTGCCTGCACCTCTGCCCACGAATTTGCACGCCCGGACTTTGTCTAAGTCTATCCAGCTGTCGCAGCTAGAGCAAGTCAAATTACGTTTCGCCTTTACTTGGAGTTTGCACGGCGCCATGTTAGAAATTCAATTTATATTTGTTTGTAATCAGTTATGTTTACAATTTATACTAGGTAGTCTTCACAAAGACTGTTTTTGTGTTGTAATATACACTTTATGCTATTTTACATAGGTCTTAATTAAATGTATAACTATTTTCTTGCAACTTATTTTCTATGTAACAGCTGACTACCACACAACGTAATATCGCTCGCTCTAACGACATTTCAGTGACCTTCTTTAAATTACACTGAATTACTTTTAACAATAAATGTTGCTAAAACAAAATATTCAGGTTCTCAATTTTTAATATTATACTAAATTATTTACAATAATATTATGTATCGTATTATGTAACCAATCAACTGACCACAACAAACATTAATTATCGCTCGAGCTACCGAGTCTTCGGAAATCTACTATATAAACTACAATAAATTACTCCTATAGCTATATTTTAACAGCGACTGTTGCCTAAACAAGGTGTCTTGCAAGTTTACATTTAATATACACGTAATAATACTACTTATCCGATCAATATTCCACGCTTTAGACAAATATCCAATCCACCAAATTCAATTCCGTGTTCTCCTCAAGATTTCACAATATGCAATTTTTAGGTAGTCTGGCTACATTTCCTCCCAGGCGCCTATAACCACGCGACTCTTTCTACGTGCCTTCGCCTCGTTACATCAGTGGCCTGTTATCTACCAAGCGACGTTGTATTTATAAAACCACAAAGGCAGTTATTTAGACTAATTTACTACAATTTATTCCTGGCGGACAAAGAAGGAAACAACAGCCGAATTGTGGCCGCTTTCAGCGTGAGTCACTCTCTAGATGGCGCATCCACCAGTCCACCATCTCTGTCTTTATATTGATAGGCTAAATTTGGTGGCAGTCTGGCAGTTTGTTAGATTATTTACTATAATTTATTCCTGGTGGACAAAGAAGGACAAATACAATAGATTATTTGCGCCTCTTTTACTTTAATTGGGTTGTATATACCAGTGGCCTCTGATCAATCAATTGGCGAGGTATTTAAAAACCACGAATGCAGTTATTTAAATTTATTTACTGTCATGTTTTTCTTCATGGTTGACGAAGCATTAAACAATAGCTGATTTGTGGCATCACTGAGAATGACCCACTCCCTAGATGGCATAATTGTCACTCTACCATCTCTATATCTATATTTATAACCCAACTTTGATGGAGGTCTGGCAACTTCCACTCCGAAGCGCTTAAACCCACTCGCTTCTATCTGCGTTCCTTCACCGCCATGCAATTGTTGCCTCTGTTCTCTCAATTGGCGATGTATTTAAAAACCACAAGGACATTTATTTAAACTTATCTACTGTTATATTTTCCTTCCTGGCGGAATAAAAAGAACGTACAATTTTCTTAATTGTGGCTGCATTGAGTGTGAGCCACTCCCTAGATGGCGTAACCGTCACTCCACAATCTCTCTGTCTCTGTATTAATATGCTAACTTTGGGGGCAAAATATCTTCACAGGTGGCGAAACCCACACGCCTCTTCTTACTTTACTTCGCATCCTTGCACCAGTGGCCTCTGATCGTTCAATTGGCGCCCACACCCACACGCGTCTTTCTATGGTATTTCGCCTCCTTGCACCAGTGGCCCCTGATCAACCAAGTGGAGGTGTATTAAAGAAATCACAAATGCAATTATTTTGAATTATTTACTATAACTTATTGATGGCGGACAAAGAAGGAAACAATAGTGGATTTGTGCCCGCACTGAGGCTTAGCCACCCTCTAGGTGGCGCAACCGTCACTCCGCCATCTCTGCTTCTTTGTTAATACCCTATCTTTAGAGAGAGTCTGACAGCATCTCCTCCTAGACGTCGACATCCAGGCGTCGACACCCTCGCGTCTGTCTCTACGTTCCTTCGACTGCTTGCAACAGTTGCCTCTGATCTATCAATTGGAGATATATTTAGTAAACCACAAAAGCAGTTATTTACAATTTTTCTGGTGGACAAAAAAGGAAACAATAGCCGAATTGTGGCCGAATTGAGTGTGAGCCACTCTCTGTATGGAACAATCGTCTCTGCCTCTCTATATAATTTTGGGGGTTGTCTAGCAACATCTCCCCCTATTAATTAATGGGGAGTTTTCTTGCTATGGGCCACGTGGGCTCATGAGTAAACCGTTAAAAACAGCTGGATGTACTTTATTTGTCCAAACTCGGTCAGCATGTCGATGGATGAAGGCAGTTGCAGTATTTTTGGTCCCGTTTACTTACAATAAATTAGTATCCTTATAATTATTAATATCCTTTGCACCACCATTTCTGTCTCTATATGCATTCGCTAACATTGGGAGCAGTCGGGCAGCATCTCCTTTCAGGCACCATTATCCAGGCGCAGACACCCACTCGCCTCTTTCTACGTTCCATCGCCTCCATGCAAGTGTTGTCTCTGTTCTCTCAATTGGCGATTTAATTAAAAACCACAGAAGCAGTTATTTAGACTGATTTACTGTTGTCTTTTCCTTCCTGGCGGAAAAAAAGGACGTATCATTTTCTGAATTGTGGCTGCATTGAGTGTGAGCCACTCCCTAGATGGCGCAACCGTCACTCCACTGTCTCTCTGTCTCTGTATGAATATGCTAACTTTGGGGGCAGTCTGATAAAATATCCTCCCAGGTGGCGACACCCACACGCCTCTTTCTACATTCCTTAGCCTCCCTGCATCAGAAGCCTCTGACGTACCAAATTGGGTGTATTTAGAAAAACACAACGCGCCTGTTTCCATTCTCTATGTGGCGCAATACGCTGATGGGTTGAAATATATCTCAGTCGTCTTACTCCAAACAGCCCCTTCTTGGGCTACCATTGGAGTCTCCGTTTTCTAAGTCGTTTTCTCCGGCTTTGGATACATATGGTGACAACCTTTCTTACTGTTTGATGGCTAAAGTATTGTAGAACTTCCGAGCTGCCTGAATGTTGGGTAAATCCTGAACGTATTCTTGATATTGACTGATTTATTGAGTCGCTTTGCTGGCCGTTCAGCTCGAGCGATTGCGGCACCCCCGCCTGACATGACTGCAAAGCATGTTACGTCAGATGTCAACGCGGGGTAGGCACCATGCTACCAAACACACTAACACACTACAAGTCGTTTGAACCAGTGTAGCAGTTAAACAGATAGTCAGTCGAAAATTAGAAATGTGCTAGTAGCCGTTTTGCAGAGACGTCGTGACTGGAAACATTAAACGTGTATATTACTGGAACCATGACAAAACCCAAAATTAGAACTGTGTCGTCAAATGACGACCAAAGCGATATGGACATAATGGCCTTAAACTCATTGAATTACTAACGGAAGAACACATGTTTACAACACTGAGATGCGCACTCTACCCCCAGGATATAACAGACAAAATAGACGGTTTAAACAACCAGATAATCAACCTGACAAGCATGCTAAAGAAAAAAGAGGAACGCGTCGCTGTACTAGAAACCGAAATACAGACAATTTAAGAAAACATTGATCATCAAAAATAGTATTCCCGAAGACCAAACATGTATATTCACGGTGTTCCTGAACACGATAACGATACATTACAGCCATCGTAATGGATGTGATCAATTCAAAGATGTCCTTCAAACCACATCTAGAGTCCAGTCAGCTGGAACGCAGTCACAGTGTTGGGCGATATTAGATAAGCAAGATCGAGTTCGCACCCGCCCTATTATTGTCAGATTTAAGAGCGAGAACACACGTGACGCGGTTCTAAAGGCGCGGTTCCGGCTCATGGAACACAACGAACGGCATCGTGACGCAAGCATCTACATCAATGAAGATTTAATTGTGCGCCGTGCCACCCTAGCCCGGGAGTGTCGTGCCACCCTAGCCCGGGAGTGCCGTGCCACCCTAGCCCGGGAGTGTCGTGCACTGAAAAGGGCAGGGCAACTAAATGACTGTAGGACCGCAAGCGGAAATGTTATGCCGCGGATATCCAAGATATTCAATAGACACTTCAAAACCGGTGCGCCGGTCAAAATGAACAGGATTTGTGAAAATGTTCATCAAGTTGGTATACTCAATGTTATCATGAAGGACGTCTTCACTATGATTTTTTAATGAACAACATATAGGTTGCAAATAAACAAAACATATATAATTATGTCAGTCATAATTACAAGATTAGTTAACTTCATTCTAGATCGAAGAATGTACCAGCAGTCCTTGTCAAAATGGTGGCACGTGCACCGACAGAGCAAACAAGTATGCATGCACAACACGGTGAATAGTTTAGAAATGTTGGTACGTTGCCATCGGATGAAATATCTAATGAAGTATTAAAGAAAACACTAACTTTACCGACGTATCCGACATGAAAGTACTCTGGAAAAAATCCACCCATTACGCAATCACGAAGGTAGTTATTTTCTCAGGTTATTGTTCGCCACATATGACATTTACGATTCGTCCACCATTACCCATATTAAAACTCGCTAGGATAGTGACACTTGCGTGTCACGAGTACATTTTTAACTGAAATTTTATCATCGCCAATTAATAGATCAGAGGCGCCTGGGAGGAGATATTGTCAGACTGTCCCCAAAGTTAGGGTATTAGTATATGTGTTGTGGGGTCACAGCTACGCCATCTGCAGAGTGGCTCACACTCAATTCGGTCACAATTGTTTCCATCTTTGTCCGACAGGTAGAAAAGCATAATAGTAAATCACTATAAATAACTGTTTTTGTGTTTTTTTTTATACATCGCCAATTGTTAGATTAGAGGGCACTGGTGTATTGAGGCGAAGGAACATAAAAAGAGGCGAGGAGATGTCGGCACCTGGGAAGATATACTGCCAGACTGCCCCAAAGTTAGTGCATTAATACATAGATGATCGGGTCATGGGTACGCCATCTGAGAACAGACAACAGTGCAATATTACATTGGTGGCTATGTTATCGCTTTGTTTAATTATAAGAAAATTGGACCATAATAGTTCTGACAAATTTCAAAGGCAACTGCCGTCATCTAATTTACCTGCTGACCACGTTTTGTCAACCTTTCGTAAATATACACACACGTGCGATGCCCGTTAACGTTAAAACAAATATCCATGTATTCATGCGCCCACGTGGGCCATTGCAGAAAAATTACCTCCACGTGTTCAACTAAAAAATGCACTGTTTCATACCAATGGCTTCCACAAACAAATATGTGAACATGCCTGCTCAATAGCACTTATACCACATCATATAAATTTCTTAATTTCACATATTATAATTTAATACGCCTTTTACTTGTATTAAAGACTAGTCCGTTGCACGGGACAAAAAGGCAACCACTGCAAAACCTCATGACTCCTTGCACTACCAGACAAGTTCTGGTAGTGCAATGCCAGTGGCAATGACAACTTCACGCTCCAAACATCACGTACAATTGGCGGTCGGTGGACGTTTGACGTAGATGACATAACAATGGGAGAAACACTCATACCGATGCTAACAATTTTACGTAACTATTGTTCTGATTTACGTTATTTACATAAAAAAACGTCCACATTGGATCCTTTGACGTAAAACCCAACCTCCGGGAAATTTCGAGTATTGTTTATTCCACTCCCACAAAATATCAGCTCAATATATGACAAACTGACGGAGATATGAGGAAATAGACAGACAGACAGACAGACAAACAAACATACAAACAAGAGAGAGAGAGAAAGTCGCAAGCTACTTTTTATTAAATAATATATTATAGAGAAGGCACTATGAAGGAATGATGTAAGCTCTAGTTAGTTGGGTATATTTATAAATTAAAAAAAATACCCACATGCACAATTTACTTTCCCTGCAAGTATGGAAGATATGGCGATTTGTTAATGTAAGGCGAATGAATGTTCCATTAATATTTTATCAACTCGTTGAAGGTGTTGAAGGAGAATAAGTATCCTATTTTGTGTGTCCTATTTTATACATCTATGGCTGTGTATATATATATATATATATATATATATATATATATACAAGTAATACAAGTCTGTAATACTTGTATATTTACGTACCTATAGCAATAATCCGGAGTATACTTGAGTTTTGAAGTCCAGGAGATTTTAGGCCCACCAAAAGCCTCCAACTGCACCCCCCCTTGAGGGTCACAAAAAACCTCTAGCTACACCCCCTTGGGACCTCCAAATGCACCCCTTGACGGGCCTTGAGGCTCACCAAAAACCTCCAACTGCATCCCCTTGGAAACTCCAACTGTTCCTCCCATTGCCATTGGCATCGAGGCTCACCAGAAACTTCAAACTGCACACAAAATCCTACAATCCGGGATTTTCTTCTTTTCTGGGAGTTGAACAACAAACCCAGGAGGGTTTTCACGTATACCAGTGATATTTTTTCAATGTCGTTTACACTCAATTTTGTATCATTCATAAAGTAGTGTTACTGTTAATACATATCAAAACTGGCTAGAAAGCATGTTAACTTGTGAAAAATTATATGTAAAAACACCATGTCTAGCCTATGAGCCCATCTTACTGAGCTTGTAAACCACCATGGCGTTGTCATTCACATTTTACTCTTATGTTTTAACAAATGAATACTCACACTGATTTTAATGGTGCTACAGTTGTTTTATTTAATCATTCAGGTAAAAATGCTATTGTTTCTTCTTTCATTCAACATCTTTTTATTCAAAGTACCTGGTATGCATGAATACTACAGGTCTACACAATCAAATTTCACTTGTCTTGAGGTGGTCAGGAGGGGTGTGGCCGGGGTATCAACATCCCAATCTCCCTCCTATTTTGAGGGCCAACCTCTCACCAATTATTACGACACAAAAAGCATTTCAAAACAAATAGAAGGCAAATCATCAAGTAATATATTTAAGAGCCATATTAGTTTCAATCAATCATAAATTCAATCAGTCATTTATTTCATACAAAACAGTACAGCAATATACATCATGTTAACATACCAATAAAAATATAGTAATACTACACTGTACTAGATTACGAGAGTGTATAAACTGCAAGTACCCATTTCATGCACAATACAGAGGAGTTGTACACACCTATTTCCAGTACTTTTAACAAAGTTGTTCGTGGATGCAGATATCCTGCATAAAAAACAGCTTGCACTAATACTTTTTTATAATCTCAATATTACAACAACCAATGCTTGAATAGCAAGCGTAAGACTAGCACAACATTTCATCTAGGTAGGCTGTGCAAAATGCTAAATACAATGTAATAAGAAACGATAAAAAGCTGCACATCTGGCTTTTCTATAATTAGCCCACAATTAAAAAAAATACACTGCATGGAATTTACTGCGATATATTTAAGTTGCAAAGAGCTTGTACATCACATTCATTGTACAGAAGTAGAATTGCCTGAATAGAAACAACACTACATCTCCACTAAATACTTCTTTGTATTTTATATAATTTTCATCACAAATTATATGTCCGAGATATTCATAATTGCATTCAATACTACGTCACCAAGCTTAAAGGTACAGTAGGTGTTCGTAAAACAATTTTTTTTATTATAAAATCGTGTTATTTAGTGTAAATTATATATACTGTAACATATGCCGACCGACCAAACGTGTCGAAGTGAAGAAGACGCAATTTTTAAATCGACGCTTCGACGCTTACAACACTCGACGTCGTTGGTCAGTGCACTTCCCGAACAGCTTTCGGCAAGTTCCGAGAAGGTCGCGACCCGAGGAGGCGGAGCTTGTATTATGTCAGCGCCTGTCACTGATAAGCAACATGGCTTCCATAGTAACAGATGGTTCGTCAACGGAGTTGGAGGTAC
>SDWI01000008.1:572448-583502 GCA_009193005.1 Lamellibrachia luymesi
TATATATATATATATATGGTAGACTGTGTTATATATAACACAACACGTTTTGTGACATGCAGTGCATTATTATCAACTATATTTACCCGAAATTATTCAACTATGTTTTGATATGAAACGGTCTACCTAGACTTTGTTTGCTCATTCGTAGATTCTCCTTTGACACAGTGTCTGAGTGTAGTATATATATCTAAGCCTACTGAATATCAACGACATCAAACTGGAAATGTGTTTAGAAATGTGGGTGCATTTTGTTGGCTGTCATTTTTTACACGGAAACATGGACGCTGTTTGCGTGAATGATCAGTTACAGCCGGTTGTGGACTGTTTTATGTTGTAATGTTTTTCTACAGCCTCACAGACACAGAAGCTGTAAACTATCACAACGAAACAACTATTGCTCCAACGATAACAGAGAATTCGCGTGCCATGATACAAAACCGTGGTGCTACACGACAGATCCTAACACACGGTGGGATTACTGCCACATTCCTCAGTGTAAAGGTAAGTTAACAGTTAACGTTCCACATCATGTGATTTAGCATTTATTGACATATTTAGTTGATGCATGCTATCGTATACAATGTGGGAAGTGATGAACATTTAGTGTCTAAAAGCAAGCCATCCTTAATTTCAAAGGGGCCTTCATGGGGTCAGTACTTACTGGGTATTGCCATCCGTTTTGGAAATATATCGGGAACTACACATTAGGAAACGTTGCATTGTTTATTCTTATTTATGTTGCCACTGGTGTTTCATACATATTACATTTATCAAGTTCCGAACTGAATTCACCAGGGTCAACAGCATACGGTTGAGGGCAATACTAGTATCTAGATAAAATGAACCAGACAAGGATATTCCGGACGCTTAGGGGACAAAGTATGATCACAGCTCAACACTCCTCGAAGGTTTAAGTGCAGTTATGCAGATATATTGTGACTGCCGAGTACACACCTTATCAAAATAATAGTATGATTTTTTTTACAAGAATTACCCTAGAAAACTATGCCTACATGTCTTCTTCCATTTGCCTTGAATAATTTTCAAAGACCTCATTCGCTCTTGAAATACTAATATGAAGGTTATGTTATTTCAAAATGTTCAGGGGGGCCAGTACCCTACATCCCAGCTAGTACGAACTTGCTCCGTCCTGTCTAAACAAATGTCAATGGTTTGTATTAAATGCCATGCTCATTCCTGATGTTTAATTTATTTAATGTCATTGATAAACTACCGCTGCATATCTTAAGTTGGGCATGTGTCAAGAATAATAAAAGTTAAAGCCATACTTCGCAAAGCAAATCACTGCAGGTAGGGGAAAGGTGCGTATCTGAGATGGGCCTCTAAAGTTATGACGGGCCCCTAAGAATGCATTACCATCCGCACAGTTGGGAAACAACGAATTAGTATCCTTTCAACTGATTATAAGACAGTATCGCACAACAGCGCGATAGGACAAGAACAACACTGACACGATAAAAACAAAACAAATGGTCTTTGGTAACTTTAATTAAAACAATGCCAGTATTTTAAAGTGTTCACATTTGCTTAGAACTAGTTTAACGAGACAAGTGAATTATAATATCTGACGGACAGTGGTAGCTATTTATTTTATATAAAATTTATTGAATTGCAACTCAGGTATGTCTTCGTTTGATGCGATTCAGCGCGTTCGCCTAAATATAGGAATATGTCTGTTCGGTTCTTCTCATTTGCTTGTCAATTCTGCGTTTTGAATCCCGCGTCATACTAAAATTCGTAACAAACTCCGCAACGAATTGTGCGTAAGTACTCGTTGCGTAAGCAAGCATTCGTTGGTTTCATTATCGCAATAAAATAAAAATAGCCTGCGCCAGATGCTCAATTTTGTGCGCTCCAAGAATATGTCGAAACACCTCTGGTAGAAAATTACCATGCTTGGAGATGAGCCCACATACATTTGAATGATCTGATACACCTACTGCTGCTGCAGCTGCTTCTGCTGCTACTGCTGTAGCTGCTGTTGCAGCTGCTGCTGTTGCAGCTGCTGCTGCTGCTGCTGCTGCTGCTGCTGCTGCTGCTGCTGCTGCTGATATTGCTGCTGGTGACGATGATGCTCCTCCTGCTGGTGATGCTGTGTGGTGATGCTGTTGCTGCTGATATGACTGTTACCACTATTGCCATTGTCACTGTCAATGCTTGTGTAAATGTAAACTGGCAATCAAATCACGTAAAGTCGTTGCAGTTAAACGTTTTGTTATAGTTATATTCCAATAAAACTAAATTGTATGATTTCAATATGCTGAACAACATGTTCTGGGGTGATTCATATCTTCGTTGTTTAGATGATATGTTAAATGTTGTTTGCAATATAAGGTTGCACCCAATTTTAGCACGAATGACGTTTTCACGATGAATTGTTTTTAAGCATCACATAGGTCATAAATAAACAAAGCATGTGTAATTAATTATGGCAGTAATAATTACATAATTAGTTAAAATCTTTCTAGATATCGACGAATGTGCCAGCAACCCTTGTCAACATGGCGCCACGTGCACCGACAGATTGAACAAGTACACGTGCTATTGCGACATTGGATATACGGGCAATAACTGTGAAACCGGTAGGTCATGCATAAGTGTTTTTTCTACATTCTTTACCATAAAGTATATCATTAAAATATATAAATTGTAAATTTGGTCAATATTGTCTTAAATGTATTGGAATATCTTATATGACATCTTTTCTTAACGTGTATTGTGCTGCTTTTAATGATAATAATAATAATAATAACATACTTATATATCGCCCGATAAATCGAGATTGCTCTCAGGCGCTTTACATACAAAGTAGCATTTTACAGGTCATAACATTGCTAAGAGAATAATTGTACTAAGAATGGTCTACACAAATGCTTAACATTAAAAAGAGATGCTAACAAAATAACCATGTCAATTATATAACACTATTTTAAATATAGTTTGTAATACAAATAAAGGTACGATAACGATAATGAAACTGACAACAAATTAGATATATTAAAAATATACTAAAATATTCTAAAAACTACATTAAACATATTAATTTATACAAGTGAGTCTCATAATATAACCATAAACAACGCAAAATAGAATTATATAAAAAAATATTTTAAGAACTATATTTTAAATAAGTTCAATAATACACGTGAAACTAAAATAATTATCATATATATGCTAAGAAACGAAAGTATACAATATCTAATGAATGCACATAAAATGTCCTCATAGGTGATTTATAAAAAAAGCTTGCTTAAAAAGGTGATGTTGTAGATGTGTTTAAACACTTGTAATGATTTTGCTGTCCTCAGAGAAGGTGTTAAATTGTTCCATAGAACGGCTGAGCACATTGCGAAACGGCGATCGCCACGTGTAACAGTCAGTGAAGCCGGTACGAATAAAAGCGCTGGCAGCGAAGCAGATCGTAGAGTTATGTTAATGAAGCAGTAGCTAATCAACTCAGCCAGGTAGTCCGGCACCAGACCATTTAAAGCACAATAGATAAACAAAAGCACTTTGTAAGTTGGTCACAAATGAAAGGACAGCGAATGTAAACGCTGCAACACGGGTGTAGTGTGTTCTTATTTCCTTGTACGGGTAATGAGGCGAACAGCACAATGATGTACCTTGTGTAGACGCTGCAGTGCCGTCTGTGGGAGACCATAAAGAAGTGAATTTCCATAATCTAAACGTGATGTCACTAGTGCGTGAGCAAGCAAGTGTCTTGCATGATTCTTCGGCTAAATGTGGCCGAATTCGCCCAATATTTCTTATCTAATAGTAGCAACTTTCCACAGTGCTGGCAGTCTAGTATTAAATTTTTAGGTTTTTAAACCACTTTTTCAACCAATTTCGACACAAATGGCAAGTTCGACACAGGGCGGGAGTTGTGTAAGATGTCTTTATGCAGCGTAGGCTTTTTCAATTTGATGTGGTGAGAGACGCGCTTATCGTAGCGGTGTTTAATGGCACTAACTCATGTGAACATTGCTTTAGTAGCCACGTTGGCATTGGATCTAATTCGCACGATTTAACCGGAGCGGATGCAAATAATCGTTCGACGTCCGATTATGTGACTGTCTCAAAGCAGACTAGTGGGACACCACCGAATACCGCGTCGTTGTTCATAGCGGCCACCGTAGTGTACGAACAATCTTCACCGCAGTCGACAATGTCTTTCTTGATGTTCGATACATTCTAAATAAAGTGGTCATCAAAGCGTCGCGCCATGTCCACCGGACACACGTACGATGGCATTGTCGTCACGTCTTTGTTACTAATGAGGTTTCTTGTGATGTTAAATAGTTGTTTTTGGTAATTTATGCAATTGACGATCTTAGCATCTTAGTGGTTTTTCTTTGTGTTAACCAGCATGCGGTTGAAGAGCACGCATTGTGTGCGATACGCCTGCCGATGTATCTCAATATGAGTTTGCAGCAGCATTCGCTCAGCTCGCCTTCGACGCTGTGTGTCACGGACAGTTAGGTCGCAATGTAATGGTCGTCTTAAGCAGAGGGGTTTGTTTGTCAACAATCCGACGTAAACCAGTGTTGTCTGTCGCAACGATGTCACGAACGGGTGCGTCATTGTTCATATCCTCTAGCAAAGAGGTAATATCACGTTTGAAACCGGGAAGGCGTATATGACGCAGTCGCCGAAAAATTATTTCTTTCCGCACTCGAGCGGGCTTTCTGGCATTTACACACAATTTGATGGCCATGCGATCATCGGATGGATTACCATGTGTGTCACATAAACTCGGGTCATACACACTCTGTCGTGTAGTTACTATTTCACTGTGGTTTCGAACGATAACTACATCCAGGAGGTGACCTTTATTGTGTGTGGCATATCTAACTAATTGAGTCATGCCGCGGTCAGCGAGCGTTTCTGAAAAACATGCCGAGCGTCAGGATCTGATACAATGTTAAGATGGAAATTCAAATCGCCGGTAATAACGATGTCATGCGGGTCCAGCATCACAGCGTCTAAGTAAACTGACTACTGGTCAAAGAAAACAGAGTTAATGAAACCATTTCTCTTAGATGGTGGCGGGCGGTATATTATTCCCAATCTGAACGTACCGCCACGTGCCGTAACGTAGTAATCAGCACGCTCAAAATGCGTGAATTTTAGCGATTTGACACATTTTCCACTTTCAAGCCGGACTTATAAATGACCATCCACTGCACCACCGCGCTTATGAGCAGATCGTGGCATGGTGTGAAACTTGTAGCCGTATGGAACCACCTGCGCTATTAAATCGATGTCCACGACGCTGCCTAGCCTTGTTTCAGTCAATGCTAAAATGTCAATATCGGGCGAAATAACGAGATCAGCAACACATGTTGCCTGATTCTTCACGGAGCGCAAATTAATACTCTGCGTGTCCACAGATACGGCTGGATAAACATATCAGATTGTTCTTATTGACAATAGTCTGTTCACTGGGTCGGATAATACAATTTCTGGCTGTTGTCACCCTCACTGGAATTTAACTTTTGAAACGTTTGCAACCACCAGCGGTCCCTTTGCTAGACAAATATCCAGTTACTTTAGCGTGTCGTTGATGGTCTTCCTTACACGCGTAAGTGGTTTCGCTATATATGCTGATACAGTTGACGCAGTTGAAAAATTTTGTATATTATTACCATGACAACGGAAGTAGCTCACTGAACACAGCACAAAACTACCGATGGCAATGTCTCATAAAATCAAAAAAATCAAGAAAATCGTAAATATCCACGTTGTAGATGTCGCGTTTTGATAGACCTACATACTTTCACAAAGCGGATTTATATGAACCTAGAATATAATATAACTTCAAACTGAAAACAATGTCAATATTCGAGGGACAGCGTTACCTTGTGACAGCATAAGCGCACACATCACGTGACCAAAATCAGTCAGATATGTCTTTGTTTGATACAATTCAGTCTGGTCGCCAAAGCGTAAGAACTTGCCTGCCCGGTTCTTCGGGTATGAGTATATATGCCATATCTGCGTTTAATCCCGCGTCATACTAAAGATTATCGTAATGACAATCCGTAACGAATTGTTTGGGAGTACCAGTTGGATATGCAAGCATTCATTGTTTTCATAATCGCAACAATAACATAATAGTCAATGCCAGATTCTCACTTTTCAGCGCTCCATGAACATATGCAGCTTGAATGACATCCAAGCTGTGTTGTGTCTTATACGTTTGTCCACAGGTTTAGCATCAGCGGAATACGTTCTATATACTAAAATGTGTGCATATATGCTATTTTATTTTGTCATATTCACTTAATGCCATAGATGTGCCCGAATTGGATCCACCTCCCACGGTGGAAGTGTCGATGAGTTTCACTGATTCAAACACCTACATATGTCTGAAATATCGTTATTTATTTCAGTTGTGCTTTGTGACAACAATTGCTGCTGCTGCTGCTGCTGCTGCTGCTGCTGCTGCTGCTGCTGCTGCTGCTGCTGCTGCTGCTGCTGCTGCTGCTGCTGCTGCTGCTGCTAATAATAATAATTGCTATTATCAAATCACGAAACATATTTGTAGTTATACAGTTTTTTATAGTTACATTCCCATAAAACAACATATTATCATTTCAGTTTGCTGATCATGTTGCTGTGTGGATCACACTACGCTGTTTAGATGATATGTTAAATATGTTAAATATGTTAAATATTGTTTGCAGTATAAAGTTGATCACAATTTAAGCACGAAGGACGTTTTCACTGTGATTTGTTTTTAAGCATCATAAATGTCATGAATAAACAAACCCTGTGTAGTTATAGCTGCCATTATTTCATCTTTAGTTAATTTTATTCTAGAATTCGACAAATGTGCCAGCATCCCTTGTAGAAACGGCGGTATATGCACCGACAGATTGGAAAAGTACACATGCTCTTGCAACATTGGATATGAGGGCTCCAACTGTGAAACGGGTAAGTCTTGCTTAGGTGTCTTTTCTACATTTTCTACCATGAAGTATGTCATACAAATGTAGGACCCTCACTTATCTAAAGTTAATGTGAATAATACTAGGGTAATCCCATTGCTTTGTAAATTTGGTCAACGTTGTCTTAAATGTATTTGACGAAAGTATGCGACATTGTAGCTTAAAGGTATTGTGATGCACTTAAGTTAGATAGGTCTTCGTTTGACACAATTCAGTCTGGTCGCCCAAGCGTGAGAACATTCCTGCCCTGTTCTTCTGGTATGCTTATGTCCTGCCTGCGTTTATTCAAGCATCTTACTAAAGATTATCGTAATGACAATCCACAAAAAAAATTTCGTGAGTACCCAATGCAAGTGTTCATTGTTTTCATAATCGCAACAACACCACGACAGTCTGCGCCAGATGCTAACGTTTCAGCGCTCCATAAAGATATACACTATGTCGAAATACCTCGGGTCGAAAATTATCATGCATTGTGATGAACCCACGTACATTTAAATGATGTCCAAACTGTGTTGTTTCTGATACGTGTGTCCACATGTTTAGCATCAGCGGAATACGTTCTATATATTACTATTTTATTTTGTCCTATTCACATATTGTCATAGAGGTACCTGAATTGGATCTACCTCCCACGGTGGAAGCTAATAATAATAATATTACGACTACTACTATGGCTAGTGCTACTGTTATTACAAATGATATTGCTACTGCTAATGTTCCCGTTACTGCTATTGTCATTGTCAATGCCACTGCCTGTGTAGATATAAGCAGGTTATCAAATCACGCAATATTATTTTGTAGTTTTCTAGTTATATTCCACTAAAACAATATGATATAATTTCAGTTTGCTGACCAACATGTTCCTGTGTGGGTTGCATCTGCGTTGTTTAGATGTTCAATTCTGTTTGGAGTATAAGGTTACATACAAGGACGTTTCCACTATGTTGTTTTAAAACATCAAATAGGTCATAACTAAACAAACCATGTGTAGTTATGACAGTCATAATTACATCATTAGTTAACTTCATTCTAGATATCGACGAATGTACCAGCAGCCCTTGCCAAAATGACGGCGTGTGCACCGACAGAGTGAACAAGTACACATGCACTTGCGACAGTGGATATAAGGGCACTAACTGTGAAACAGGTAAGTCATGCTTAGGTGTTTTTTTCTATTTTTTTCACCATGAAGTATATCATGCCAATAAAAAACAATCATATAACTGAAACTAATGTGAATAATACTACCTAGGGTAATCCCATTACTTTGTAAATTTTATCAACGTTGTCTTAAATGTATTTGACTAACGTATATTACATTGTAGCTTAACATGTATTGTGTTGCATTTGAGTTAGAGACATGTATTCGTTTAATACAATTCAATCAGGTCGGCTTAGCGTAAGAACATGCCTGCCCGGGTCTTCGTGTACGGTTGTATATTTCCTGTCTACGTGTAATCCCGCGACATAAAAAAGGTTATAATAATGACACTCTGCAACGAATTGTTCATAAATACACGTTGGGCCTCAATTATTCATCGGTTTCGTAATCGCAACGATAACACGGTAGTTTGCGCCATATGCTCACTTTTCAGCGTTCCATGAACATATGCACTGCTTCGAAATACCTCCGGTCGAAAATAAACATATTTGGGGATGAGCCCACATATAATGTTACATACATTTGAATGATGTCCAAACTGTGTCGTTGACGATACGTGTGTCCACAAGTTTAGCGTCAGAGGAATACGTTCCATCTTAAAAAAATAACTGGATATATATTTTTTAATTGGCATGTTCACTTATTGTCATAGATGTGCCAGAATTGGACTCGTCTGACATGGTGGAAGTGTTGATGAGTCTCATTGACGCAAACACTGACACCTGCCTGGAATATCGTATCTTATTTCAGTTGTGCTTTGTGATAGCAGTTGCTACTGCTGGTGCTGCTGTTGTTGCTGCTGCTTATGCTTAACTTAATGTTACTCCTACTGCCATTGTTATAGCCATTGCATGTGTAGTTGTAAACAATTGTTATAAAATCACATGAAATCGTTCTAGTTATATAGTTTTGTTATAGTGATATTCTCCTCAACCAATATGAAATGATTTCAGGTTGCTGACCAACATATACTGGTATGGGTCACATCAGCGATATTTAGTTACATTCAATTTTAACACGAATATCACATTTTAGCTTTTATTTATTTCTAAACATCATATAGGTCATAAATAAACAAAACATGTGTAACTATGGCAGTCATAATTACATCATTAGTTAATTTCGTTCTAGATATCGACGAATGTGCCAGCAGCCCTTGTCAAAATGGCGCCACGTGCACAGAGAGAGTGAACAAGTACACATGCACTTGCCACATTGGATATGAGGGCAATAACTGTGAAACGGGTAGGTCTTGATTAGGTGTGTTTTCTACATTCTCTAGCATGAAGTATACCATACAAATATAGATCACTCATCTAACTGAAGCTAATGTGAATAATATTTCCTATGGTAACCTCATTTCTTTGTAAATTTAGTGAGCGTTGTCTTAAATGTTTTGAACTTATTTACAGTTACGGTTTGTTTCAGCCGTTCGATTTATGTTCAATACGTTCTATATACTAAATATGTATATATAAAAATTCATTTAAATGGTCGTATTCACTTATTATCATAGATGTGCCCGAAATGGTCCAGCATTGCCACGATGGGAGTGTCGATGAGTCTCGTTGATGTAAACACTGACACATGTCAAAAATATCGTATCTTATTTCGGTTGTGCTTTGTGAAAGCAATTGTTGCTGCTGCTAAGAATAATAATAATACTATTATTATATTTGTTTCTGCTAAGGCTACTGGTACTGATATTACAACTGACATTGCTACTTTTAATGTTACCGTTACTGCTACTGAAATTGTCATTGTCGTTGCCTTTGTAGTTGTAAACAGTTCACGTGAAATGGATGTAGTTATATCGTTTTTTTACATTTATATTCCTGTCAACAATATGATATGATTTCAATTTGCTGACTAACATGTTCCTGTGTGGGTCACATCTGTGTTGTTTAGATATGTTCAATATTGTTTGCAGTATAAGGTTACACTAAATTTTAACACAAAGGACACTTTCACAATGATTTGTTTTAATCATCATATAGGCCACAAATAAATAAATAATTTGTAATTGTGGTCATAATTACATTCAATTTTAACACGAAGGACGTTTTCATGATTTGTTTCTAAACATCGTATAGGCCACAAATAAACAAAACATGTGTAACTTTGGCAGTCATAATTACATCATTAGTTAATTCCATTCTAGATATCGACGAATGTGGCAGCAGCCCTTGTCAAAATGACGGCGTGTGCACCGACAGAGTGAACAAGTACACATGCACTTGCGACCTTGGTTATGAGGGCACTACATGTGAAACGAGTAGGTCTTGCTTAGGTGTTTTGTCTACCTTTTCTACCATGAAGTATGTCATGCTCATATAACATTAACCTAAATGAAGCTAATGTGAATAATATTACCTAGGGCAGTTATATTACTTTGCAAATTTGGTCAACGTGTCTGACATGTTTTGGACTAACGAATATGACATTTTAATTTAAAATGTGTTGTGTTGCATTTAAGTCAGATAGTTCTTCGTTTGATACAATTCAATCAGGTCGCGTAAGTGTAAGAACATGTCTACCCGGTTATTCGTGTATGGTTGTATATGTCCTCTCAGCGATCAATACTGCGACATACTAAATATTCTCGTGATGACAATCCGCAACGAATTGTTCGTGAGTACCCGTTGCCCATGCATGCATTGGTTTCATAGTTGATACAATAACACGACATACTGCGACATATGCTCCAAGAACATATAAACTGTGTCGAAATTCCTCGGGTCGAAAATTAGCATATTTGGGGATGAACCCAAAAATAATGTCACGTACATTTGAATGATGTCCAAGCTGTATATATGATACGTGTGTCCACAAGTGTAGCATCAGCGAAATACATTCTACATACTAAAAAAACATTTGTGTGTGTGTGCGTATATATATATATATATATAATT
>SDWI01000008.1:590712-624881 GCA_009193005.1 Lamellibrachia luymesi
AAGTGTATATATATATATATATATATATATATATACCGTTGTATTATTCATCATCATAATGATAAATGAATAGTACAAGTGTATATATATATATATATATACACACACACTTGAACTATTAATTTTCATAATCATTATCATCAGCATGATTATTATGACGATGCTGATTATAATTATGATTATGATCATCATATGATAAGTATGGGTATTTTTATTATTATTATCAAGTGTATATATATATATATATATATATATACACATTTGTATTATTCATCATCATAATCATTATCATCAGTATGATTATTATGACGATACTGATTATTATTATGATTATGATTACCATATGATAATTATGGTTATTTTTATTATTATTATTATTATTATTATTACAACACCAGGTTTAGAGATGATATGCCGTCCATATTAGATCAAATCATTTGCCGCTAGGAGGTTCCGTGAACTGAGGCAATTGTGTTGGGTCAAAACAAATGTATCTTCCAACAAGTTACCACAACCTATCAGTGCTATCTAGCTTACTTTTGTTAGGTAGTTCATAATTAATATGTACAACATTACTGAATCCATGCTTTACAAGAATATACACAAATTAGCAGCAAACGTAAAAAGTAAGTGACATTATTTATCGGATGAGTGAAACACTCACACTTCTGAAGCCGTCACAGAAAGCAACATTCTGCGCTACAATCGTGCATGTAAGGAAATATTCACCAAATACTTCTCGAACTGAAGTAAACATTTGTTATCATACATACAGAGTCAAATAACAGTTTGTAACTATTTTTATACAGTTTTGATGATCCTAAGACATGTTCTAAGACCTGATAGATCGTTGTTTCACATGTTTGTACAGGGCAGCAATAATTACATGATGATTACTAGTGTCAATATTATACTAACAGTAGTACAGTTGCAAACTTTGTCAACAAAACTTACAATATACATTAACAATACCAACAGTGTTGCAATCTGGTCGTGTTTATAACGTCCCGAAAACTAATAATAATACTACAGAGAGTGCAAATAATGTAAAAATAAATAATAATGCAATATATCTCAAATACATAATGTTGGTGTTTGTTTAGTGTTAATTCATAAATTAAGATGTAGTATTGTATATATCTCAAATATCAACTGGAGGGGAGAATGCTTCCTATATTACACAAAATATACAGGCATGCAAAGTGGTAGAGAAACAGTTTCCCAGAAAGGCATATGGTGCAACAAGGCTACCGATAACTAAAAAATGTAATAGGATTAGTCAGGAAATGACAAAACGCTAAAATGCAGTGTAAGGGGGTTTGCTACAATGAGGGGCATTAACCATGAACATAGATAAGGAAAATCATTGCCAGGATGAGGAACATAAATTTATAAATCTAAAATATGATTTCATCTCTCCGCTGCATAATTTGGAACCAAACAGAGCTGGGAATGAGTTTATTGTATGTATTTATGTATTCTTAAGATGATAGACGGTAATGTTAGAGGGCTCGAATGTTTGTGTAGCAATGATCATATTGATCTTCTTCAATATAAAAAGAAAACGATGGAATCCATCTTAATATAAAAATCAATGGAGGGGAAACACCCAGAAGTAAATATATGAGCAATTAATTAGCAAAAAATTGCCACAATTGAATGGAGAACAAGAGGACAAAGAGCTTTATTGAAAGCTATATTCCCATATCGTATCCATTTTCATGCGGGAACAATCAAACGATAGAACGAAAGACCTTCTGCCAGTATACAAACGAAGACGATTAAATAAATGCCATCAACATTGACATATTTAATGAGCAGCCACCACTGTGGGTTGCTCTCAGTAATATTTCTATCCACCAATGACATCTCGATCTTTAAACGCTAGTTGTGTACTGAGTATTTTTAGAAGCTGCTACCAATGTTTGGGCGACTGGTTTGCAGGATATTATAATAACTCAATAACGTAGAGAAGTCGAGATGCCGTTGCAACGAACAGGTCTGGCAGAGGTTGTTGTGTAAAGCGCTTTGAACAGTCTCAAGGATTGGATATCGTGCGACATGAAAACGTACCTTTTTCCTTTTACTTAGGATTAGGGCTAGGGTTAGGGTTACAGTTTTCGTACTCATTCCGAACAAACACAAACGTTTCTTAAGAGGTAATTAACATGTCATGGCACATTCAATGTTGTTTATGACCGTCAGCACGCCGATCTTCTTGCAGCCCCGAAGGTACACTGCAGATTTAGGTTACAGAAGAGGGGGCCATCAACCAAGAAGCTCTGCTCGATCTTGAGGGTATGGAATAGGGTGGTTGAATGCGTTGTGACAAACTCACCCACTGACTTGAGATGGATGGTTTGCAGTTGTCCTTCCATTCGCTTGGGGGTTGGCGGTTGCTCTGCTAGAGGGATTGCTTTTCTAATGACAGTTGCTTGGGTATTGTCGTCGACCAGATCTTCCATAATATGAACAGATGGGTTTTCGAAGCAGTGCTGGATACATTTGCTGTCGATAGCATTAACATCTGACGATAGTGTTGGCAGCCATGTTGGACCTCATTGACCTCAGCCATTGATAGGGGCTTGGGCCCTCGCTGCCATATACATAAGCCTTTCACAAATAGCGTTTCTGACCATCTCATGGCCACACTGTTGATGCGTATCCAAGATAGGTGGACGCGTATTGCCTAGGAGGCCCAGCAGACCGAGGGCACATATTATATAGAGCTGATGGAATCCCTGATCGACTTGTGAGAAAGGCCAGCTTGTGGCATCAACTTGAGGTCACATGGAGCCTCCCACCACGCCAGGTGAGGTCACCTGGAGCCTCCCACCACGCCAGGTGAGGTCACCTGGAGCCTCCCACCACGCCAGGTGAGGTCACCTGGAGCCTCCCACCACGCCAGGTGGATTTCAAGCATTCATTACTGCTTTAAGCTGTGGCTCTTTCCCAGAAAATATTGACGTCTTTAACGGTGAAGTACATCCCGCGACGAAAGCCAAGATGGCAGCTCACAATACTCAAAAACCAATCTCTCCAGATGAGCCACCGCCGCCTCCAAAGCGAATGGAATGACAACTACAGAATATATATTTAAAGTCGCTTCATAAATTTGTCACAACGCATTCATCCAGCATATTCCACATTCTCTCAAGGTCGATATAGCTTATTGGATGATGACGCCCTTTTTGTGGCACAATTATGCAGTTTCTTGTGTCCTGCAAGAAAAGCACAGTTCTACAAGCCTTGAATATGACATGACATGTAATTACCTCTTAATAAACGTTCGCATTCCATCGGAATGAATAAGAAAACCCTAACCCTAACCCTAACCCTAGCCCTAGCCATAATCCTAAGTAACATTTGGACTCATCGATCGACATCTACAATTAATGTTAAAGCCTGTGACTTTGCACGGTTTAATTTTTAGGCAGAATACACCACATGGAGGTTAGGCACATTGACACGCCCAACGATAAAATGATAGCCATTACAGGTGGTTTATTGTTGTAGATTTCTGATCTTCGCTACAGAGGAGCGAGGTGCCATACACAAGGTCAGCCTTGATGGCAGCGGACATACAGTGATGGTGTCTAATGTTCCTGATTCAAAGCTGAGTGGAGTCGTCATTAACCACTACGCCAGGCAAATATATTGGAACGATCAAAGTAAATACACATACAAAACAATGTCATTTACCTGGTGTAATTCCTGCAAATGTGCCCTTGATCTGCAATAATCACTGACAGCTGAGCGCACGCAGGCTCTTACGTTCACACACAAATGCACATGCATAACGCACAGGCCTTTGCACATACTCACATATGCACGCACGGACGCACGCACGCACGAATATAGAATGCGCACACCCACGGACCCACGCTCGCACATTCTTTTCACGGATACTGTTAAATCACTGAGTTGCCGGTGTCATATAGAATATGGACCTGTGGAAAATGGGTCACGGGATCATATTCCATTATGGCGGATCCATGTTTCCTGGGTCCAGTTTCGATCAGTCCCCTTGTAAAATGGATCCCATGTACATTTTTCTTATGGAACTTGGTAGACCCTATTCTATTATGGGATGTGAAACCCCCATGTAATGTAGGCAAACAATGCCCCTTCATAAATTTACATAAATTTACTATAATTAGTAGCACTACCAGCAGCAGTAGTATTAGTACACTATATATATATATATATATATATATATATATATATATATATTTATTTATATATATATATGGTCCAAATTCATTAAGGGGTCCTAATTCCAAAAACGCGCGCGCACGTACATACACTTTATTATATCAAAATGTATATTTGAATGTTTGCATTGTCCAAGACGGTGCCAGAGTAGCATAAATAATATTTATATCACTCGCTTGATGATTTTAGCAAATTAAAAGTTGAGGACTATGTTCTCTACATATGTGTCTGGATAGAGTATATAGAGTGCGTGAGTTTATACGCTCATTTTCATAAAATGGAGAACACGTTACAAAGTTGTTCCGTTTTTTGAACGGGCCAACCCAGAAATAGTACTGCTTGTAAAACGTATTAGCATTCACGCCGAATGCTAATCTAAATATTGCGATTGGCAGTCCGTATTTCGCATAGACACATGATATCATCTACAAACACCAACGTTATAGCATAGGTTAATTTTGTCAGTTGCTTGGCCCAATTGAACAAATAGTCCTAAGATAAGATTCAGATCAGTCTTAATCGAACTGCCGTGGCACCACGCGGTAGGAAGAAACCTCTAGAACACAGGGTAAGAGTGGTGCACATAGCGGGTAGACAGAAAACCACATATGTAAAGGAGCAAAAAAAATTTAATTTTGTTGATTCATCATCATCAGATGCCGTGACTGTTGCAGGGGTAGAAGGTCATGACCTTTTCATTTACCACGATCAAATACGTATTTTTAACAGTTCTTTTGTGTTGTTTCTTAGCCAAACTGGTAGACCATCAACGATTTTAATTCACTGCAGACCTCTGCTTTGGATCCTCTCTTTCTTTTCCGTTGTCACCAGATTTTGTCAGGGAGGATCATGTCCTGTCATGGAGGATCATGTCCTGTCAGGGAGGATCATGTCCTGTCATGGAGGATCATGTCATGTCAGGGATGATCATGTCCTGTCATGGAGGATCATGTCATGTCAGGGAGGGTCCTGTCCTGTCAGGGAGGATCATGTCCTGTCATGGAGGATCATGTCCTGTCAGGGAGGATCATGTCCTGTCAAGGATCAATACATTAAAAGTTTCAAAATACAGTGCATATTTTCAGTGAATATGCACTTCTATGTATGCATGTTACATTCCTTCTACACAGTACGTGATAACAACGAATCGTTTCTCAATCGTGTTTGAGGTTTGAAGAGCGTACACAGTATGGATTACGATGGCAACAACCGCAGAGAGCTCTACAAGACAGCCGTCGGCCCCGTTCACTTAGCAATCGGAAAAGGCACGTTGTACTGGACAGAAGATACTGAGAAAAAGTAAGTGAAATAGACAAGAGTGACAACGTCTGTGTAATGTTAGGGGAATCAATTTACACATTGAGCATATTTAATATGTTTAGCAAACATTCGCATTAATGCCCTATATTTCATACATATATATATATATATATATATATATATATATATTCANATATATATATTGACCTGTAGTCCCACGGAATTTAACCAAGAAGTTAGGTTAATAATTTAACAATGACTCGTGCTAAATCATAGGATATGGCATCAAAAGACATAGCAACCAAGTTATATTTGAAATTTGTCTTACACCCTCTAGAAATAGTCTTCGTTTTTGTGTCAACACACTTTTCCCCACTACTGCAGAACACAGATTCTAACACAGGAGTTGTAAAAGGTAATTGTTCGCTCTTATATAACGCGTTATCAAGTCCTTGGGACTGTTCAAATCGTCATGCACTTCACCCCCTAAACGGCAGTGTGGTATGCAACACTGGTAGGAGACGCCATTCTTATAGATGCTGCATAATTTGCTGATCCTCCCCAAAGTGAGAGTAAAACTATCATAAAAACATCATAACAATGTTATTATTATTATTATCATAGCACAATGTTAAGTTGTATGGATCAATGTAGACTTAAATTAAACCATTATTTAAAAAGCTAACACTACAGCGAGAATCACGTTATGCTAATCACCGACTGCTATGATGAACCTTATTGTTTGATATGAATCTTTTAGTAGTGAATCATATGTTTAGATGCATGCCATAGCAACAAAGAACTATTATGTAAAGTTGGTCGGATATATATATATATATATATATATCCTACCAATTTTACATNAACTCGAGTCGAACCATTGTTATTTATTTTTCAGAGTGTTTTCTAACAACATTGACCTGCGATATATTGATTTGGGGGCATACTCGACGACCATTTGGGAACCTGCACCCGGCATCGCAGTGCTGGACTGGGAGTGTCAACCACAAAGTATGAGCGACCGACAGCTTTACCCTGTGACACACATTACTTTGTGACACTCAACTAACGTCACTTGCTACAAAATGTGTATTTGCCATGTCTTTTGCCTTACCTTGCTGTTACTTGTCGACATCAGCGCATTGAGCAACTTTTCCTCAGTATCCTTCTGTGTGGTAGGACAATGGTTAACTGTGTTGTTCATTGCCTGGTGTGACTCCAGAACCCTAATCTGGCATGGTAGTCTCTGACACAATTGCTGCATGTGAAGGCAGTGGTCAAAAAAGGCGTAGACAAATAAGATATAATGCAACTTTCAAACCCAACTAGATTTTTTCAACTTTGCTACAACGTTGACACCTGGTGTTGATACAACGTGGAACCCTTACGTAGATACAACTTTCAATTCCAACTAGTTTCCAACATTACCACAGCGTTGCGTACTTGACTTTGAAACAACACATTTTCAACGTAATTTTGCCCGCTGGGGTGTGGCTTTGGTTGATGATCTTTTCAAAATTGGATATTGCATGCGAGAGCTTCTGACATTGCCAAGTTTGCATCATACTCAGGATAGTGAAGGCTGGCTTGATCTTAGCAGTCTCAGAACCCTTTATGTATGTTGTAGACGATAACGATCCGATGATACTCGGAAACAGCGCATGGGGCCTGGAGCGAGAGATGGCCGTGCTGTTTGAAGTACAGACCTGCAGTCGGGTACAGGTTCAACTGATGAATGGTCTCATGCAACCGGTTTATCAACTCGAGTTCGCAAAGTCCGACGCCGGAGTCAACAACATCAGCATTGTGGCAACAGGTCAAACGACCAGTGAGAATGCACAGTTCAGCCAGGGTTGCGAAAACACTAGGCAGTTCTGGGTGACATGGAAAGACGGCGTCATTTATGCTGGAACAGGGTTAGATCCTGGATGGAAAGAAGTGATGCGATTGGCTGACCGAAGAGAGGGTTCCTTCAAGACCATTTCTGTGGCAAAAATGACAACAGTGCCATTTGACGACAACGCCAATTTCAAGATATTTCGAAGTAAGTGTTCTTAGTGACCTAAAAAATGCATGGCATATGACGAACACGCGGCTAGACAACAATATTGGGTGCACGTCTTAAAGGGAAACCAAAGTCTTGGTTTCGGGCCCACGTACCTAAAAGTGTATATGAAACAACCATTTATAAATACAACCAAGAGTAGAATATCACGCCAGTGTTTTACTAGGAAAATCTTGTTGAACACACAACATATTTATTTCAATGGTTGCACCTTACACCACGAGTGCCTGTAATCTGGCAACATTCGCTCAACAAATAAAAATATGTTTGTAAACAATGTGGTTTGGGTCTAAGCTCAACTTGGCAACATATTTGGCCTTTGTTTACTAAATGTCTCCCGTTCTGACATAGGAGCTCGCTTGACTGAGAGTTTGCGTTGATTAGGGATATACCCGTTGGCCCTTCGATCTCGGTCGATAGCACTTAACCTGTCGCAGCGGAAGTATCGGCTGCACCGATGTCCAAGAACGTTTCGGAAACGTCAACATGTCTGCCGCCAATCAAAAAAAGATTTGACAAAAATCTCCCACTTTTGGAATACATTCTGAGTAAAAGACTAGCGATAAATTCTTGATTGTAGTTGGTTAGTTTTGCCTAACTAATTTAGGAACAAAGACCCGACCAATTGTGACTACGTGTGTTGGTTTATCGGCGGTGTTGTGCTGCATAAAAATCGTTTTTTTACTGATATTCAGAGATGGCGTCATCTTCCGTGTTGTCGTAAATCGTGCCGCGTGTCATGATAAACATTTTCGCTTATATTTGTACTTTCAATGTTATTGTCGTAATTAACTTTGCACACCATACCGCAGTGTCTGTGGTACTGTCATGATGAATGCTGTCACTCGTTAGTGCATTATCAACGACAGTGTAATGCCCAATTTTGCAATTTGTTCTAGTGTCAGCCCTGCCTGTCCTCGACCCACCAGCCAAGATGGAACAGTTGGTGCACATCTACGACGACAACAACGACACGTGTCTGTCACTGGCATCTACAGACATGTACATTTTTTCGACGCTCTCTCAGAAGTGGAATCTGCAGCCGCAACACGCCTGTATGCTGTCCGGACTGGTCATCAAGAAATTCGTTCCTGAACACCAGAAGGCATCGTTCACGGTCAGCATCACCGGACACGGTCTCGTCTGCGCCGACACCCATTTCGCAGTGGCTGTCCGACACACGAAGTGGCCTTCCTGCGAACACGCCGGACTGTACCGTAGGTGCAAGATGAACCGTGCCGTCAACTCTGCCACTGAAGGTTTGATCACTTGCGTAGCAGAATGTCTCTGCAATGGAGATGACTGCAAACATGCGACCATTCACATTCCGGCGAAGCACGAAGACTGGACAATATGCGAAATCACCGTTGGATAACTGATTCCTGACAAAAGCGGAGCATCAAACAAATCCTTGCGACCTGCCGTAGCATTCAACTCTTCACCGTAGCTATGTGGTCAGTTAATGAAAACCTTCAAACATTGTGTGAGCATCAAGCGTAGTGCCACATAATGTACTGGACGATGGACATCAACTTGATTGGTGTGTTATTTGGATTGCATGTATAACATACTTTATCTGTAATGCACATCACCATATGTACTATGTGGTTTTGTCTATAGATGTGTAAATGCACTGGGTTTAACATAGTATGAATCGATTAGAAGGCGGTACCTGCATTCTATTAGCTGTCACACTTTGTGGCCCGACATCAGCGAAGTTGACTTTCAAAACCATACATATCCATTTGTTCTAATAAAGTAATTAAGGATAAACGTCTACAGTATTATCAAATGATTTCATTCGTACCTAAATACAGTGAATTATGACACTGAGAGGAAATCTACTTTAAGAAAATCGAATTATGTTTGTCATGTACTAATTGATTTTTTAATTGTAATTAAGATGCATGGAGGAGGCCATCTTGAACAGCAAGCAATCGCACGACACATTGGCTAATTCAGGAAATGTATGGGTTTTAATGAAACACTTGCTCTCTGCAACAAGCATAAGTTAGACGTGTTATTACTGTGGTAATATGTAATGGGTTGATTGCAGAAGTTAAAATCATACCACACGACATGACGTATATAGTATGTTAAAATGTTCAGTAAACATTGCAGAAGTTGATATGTCTGGTTTTAATAAGTCAGTTTTTTAAATACATTGATCCAATTGCTACATGCACTGCTTGTTAGATTAAATACGCATTTGGGCACAGAGAAAGACCCTTAACAGTGTTTGATGCTTAAAAGTGTTTGATGTTGAAAATTTGATGTTGAAGTGTTATGCTTAAGAGTGTGAAGTTTGATGTCTAAGAGTTTGCAATTTTATGCTTAGCAGTTTAATGTTTTATGCTGCAGATTGTAAAGTTTTATGTTTAAGAGTTTGTTGTTGAAGAGTGTAAAGTGTGATGTTTAAAGGTGTGAAGTTTGATGCTTAAGAGTTTGAAATTTGATGTTTAAGAATGTGAAATTTGCTATTTAAAAGTGTGAAGTTTGATGTTTAGCACTGCAGCAGTGTGAAATTTAAAGCTTAACAGTGTGAAGATAGCTATTTAAGAGTGTGACGTTTAATGGTTAAGAGCGTGTAGCTTGAGCTACATATATTAATATAGAAAATAGCAATCAGAACAATGAACTATCCCGTACTGTGTCCAACCGGCCGCAAAAAAACAAGGAGTGATCATTCCGCATCCTCGCGAAACTGATGTATTATTCAACAGTCAACGTATCACAACACCGATTGAACTGATTCCGTATCGCTTTGGCTCGCCCCTATTTACAAACATAATTTTAGTGCGTTGGCACGCAAACATTTGTTGTCTAGAATTGCAATGTTTGTTGTTTAACAGTGTAAAGTTTGATATTTAATAACGTAAAGTTTTATGTTCAAGATAGTAAAGTTTGATGTTTAAGAGCATGAAATTGTACGTTTAACACTGTGAAGGTTGATGTTAACAGTGTGATATTTAGTGTTTCAGTCTCATGTTTAATATTTAAGAGTTTGAAGCGTAATGTTTAAGAGTGTGAAGTTTGATGCTTAAGAGTGTGTTTGAGTTGCATATATTAATATATGGTGATGTACTGACTGACTAGACCTCTTCACCATACAACAGAACAATGATCTACACCGTATTGTGTCCATCCGGCCGTAAAAAGCATTGAGTGATCATTCCATATCCTGGGAAACTGATGTATTATTCAACAGTCAACGTATCACAGCAAAGTTTGAACTCACTCCGTATCCGCATATTATAATAAGCAGCTTGGAAGTACCTACATTTCCAGAAACCCTTGATAAAAATCAAGCTATTGTTCTCAAGCTACGTCATGAGATATTACATTGTTATTATCACCTAACAAATGCATGTATGTCACAGGTCTAGAAGTTAATAAAATCACGTATAAAAGAGAAAGCGTTGTGATAATGTATGCGAATGACTGCATAGTCATTTATAGGTAATTTATAATTTCGTATCCGAAATCCCTCTTGACCACAGAGCTGTCGCTATAAAACAATTGCCTGGGTAATCTGATCATAGTATACAAGTTGCTACTTAAATTGCGTTCCAAACCATGAAAAAAGTTTGCAATATGTACTCATCAACTTACTAAAGCAGTAAAATCAAAGATAAAAAAATAAAAAAACAATATGAAAAGCACAAGAAATGTGAATAGGCCGTAGATTCAAACTAATATTTGTCTTGAATGGAAAATGTGACATGACAACGTTTCGGCATTGAATTGGGAGGCTTTAACTGAGACTGTTGCATGGAATTGGTCTACTTTTAGCATATTTCAATAATACGCCATTCTTCTCCAACATGATTCACTTTGTAAATAGAATGTAGCACACTGCATTGTCAAACTACACTTATATAAATCACTCTTGACCAAGGAATTTGTCGTTTATTGATCCAAATGTTGATTAATGAAAGTAGCTATTTTTTGACTTTTGAAAATAAAAGTTTAGTGCCAAATGTTAGTATTCACTGAAACCCAAATTTGATGAACGAAAGTACACATAATAACAAGTGTGCTTCAGGCTACAAATTTGTTTTTTAATTCTGGTACAAAATTGGGGGTTCGTTCGAAATTGTTGTTGATAGATCACAAATGTCATATAAATGTAATTCTTTTTTTGTTTTTTACCTCCAAATTAACTTTTTTTCTCCAAAATATCTGACCTGGCTGTAAAGTATGACAACTGCACTGTCAAATAACACTCACTCAGCAAAGGAATTATTCATGTATTGATCCAAATGTCGATTATAGAAAATTGCCATTTTTAGTTTTTGGAATAAATAAACAAAATTAGTGCCAATATTTAGTGAATATCAACTGAACCCCATTTTTACTAATAAATGCACACATAGTAGCAAGTGCGTTTCAGCCTAGAAATGTTGTTGGTACTACTGGTACAAAACAGGGTTCTTTCGAAGCTGTTACATATTTCATATAAATGTCATTGTTTATTGTTTTCTACCCCTAAATAATGTTTTCCTCAAACAATTTCTGACCTGGCAGTAGAGTATGACAACTACATTGTCAAATCACACTCATCTGAGGAACTCACGACAAAGGCATTTTTTATTTATCAATCGAAATATTGATTATTGAAAATGGCTAATTTTAGTTTTTTTATAAATGCAAAACATGTGTGCCAATATTCATTATCCACTGAACACCATTTTGATCAATAAACATACAAATAATAAAAAGTGAGCATCAGGCTAGACAGATTTTGTTGTACTTCTGGTACAAAACGGGCTCCGTTCGAAATTGTTGTTGATAAATCACAGATTTCATGTAAATGTCATTGTTTTTTTTCTACACTGAAATTTATTTTTCTTCAAACAATTTATAAAATATTTACAATATACTAACTCTAATCCAATCATTAATAATTGGACATGAAGGAGTGTAATTGTCGAAATAGACCAAACTTTAAAAAAAGTGTGAACTCATTCACAAAAAGTTTTTTTTTACATTTCTAGACGGCATAAAAGGCTAAATAGTATATTTCGTGTAGCACTAGTACTTATGTAAATGAAATGACTATCAGTTGTTAAACTTTCGTTAATTTCCATTAAACTTTTGTACGTAATTGAAATTTGTGCAATAGCAGACCTACCACGCAGAGCCGCCATGCTGGTGAACTTTACGGGTCAAGGTGAAGGTCGTTTTACCCAAATGCAGTCCCATTTCGTGCGCATGTAACAAATGGCGCCGCACGGTGGAATTGGGCACCAGCCTAGATGTTACCCACCACGTTGCTTGGTTCTGATATCCACAGTAGCGTCCAATTTCTCCATTGGTGGAGGTTAATGTAAGTCACCACTTTATATTTGATGTGCAGATTTTGCACATTTCATTTGTTATACTCCTATTTGTCTTTCAATATCGCTTGCATACAATTGAATTGTGCATAGTATTTGCGTTTGCGTTAAAAACACGTATATGACAAAAATAACGTTCGTTTTTTTTTAGAAACTATGGTCACCACCCACCAATACGTAATGGTGTGCGACTTGTGAACTTTGAGATCTTATGCGACCACAAACATGAGCATTCCACTTTTTCACTTTTCTCCAATATAATTATGGGTAGACATAACAAGATTGCCATCCAAGGCAACGGTCCAGATGTCAAGTGGACAAGGAAGCCATTGGTTTATCGAGAGTCCAACATTTTTCATCTATGTCTAATCCGCCCACCTGAGATATGTATCAACCTTGCTTTTACACATATTCACGCTGCTAGCAGTTACACAATATGTATATAATGCGTTCTATTCATTTATTGTCCTCTGTGAGAACGAGTACTCCCTGATATATAATCTAACCGTATCCTTTACTAATGTTTCCTCATGTCCTATAGTTCTGCAATATTTCTTGAGTGAGTAAAAAATATTTGTATCAATATTTTCCATACCCATTCAATATCATTAGAACATCATTTCAATCTCCTCTTAACCTACTTGTCTCTAGGGTGGTTAAAACACATTATTTTAGGCGTTCTCTCTAACTTAGGTATCTCAGTTCTGGAATCATAATAGTTGCTCTCATTTGTATTCTTTCAAGCATATTTATATCCTTCTTACGACATGGTATCCAGGCTTGTATAGTTTATTCTAAATGAAGCCTAATAAATGCATAGGTATAATTAGCTGTTTTCCTTGTATGTTCTATTTCTAGTAATCAACCCAATAATTTGATTATCCCTTCAAGATGCAATACTACACTGCTTTGAAACTTTCATATTAGCACTTATTGTTACTCCTTTCTCTTACAGTAGTACATAGAACATTATCTCCCATTTTACGGTTTATAAGTTCCCGTGTGCTGTATGTAGGCATTTGCATTTCCAAAAATTGAATAACATATGACCGTTTTCAGATCATTTAACTAATTTGTCTAGACAGATTTGTGAATGTGGTTTATCACCATCATTGTTAACCGTAAATGTCGGAACATTGCTTGTTATATTGTCGTCAATCATTTATACATTATACGAATAATAAAGGCCCTAATACTGATCCTTGTCTAATACTGATCCTTGTGGTACCCCATTCAAAACTAACTTTTACTTTGAAACCTCCCTATCTACAGCAATATGTTGTCTTCTGTCAGTCAGCCACTTTTTTATCCAGTTGATTTTGCCATCCCCATTTTCATTTAAATAATACTTGTGGCACTGTGTCGAATGGTTTCTGTTACAAGCAAATTTTTTGCTCACAGCTTTTTTTAGATTGTCTAATTTCAAGCGTAGCTGTATTAAATGCCTCTTTGTAATTTGTGTAGTATTCATCCTTTCTTGTTCGCTATAAAACATCCACTTAATTTGCTTGTACATTATATTTTGTAATAATTTATTTTGAATGGTGGTTCTTTCTAGACTGTTTTCCTTGTTTTATCAAGATGTAACAATATTTAACAAGATTGCCATCCCAAACAACAAGGTGGACAAGAAAGCCATTGGCTTATCGAGAGTCCAACAATTTTCTCATCTCAGTCCGCCTTATCAAATATCTGTCAATTCTATTTTTAAACATATTCACACTACTAACATTAACACAATCATTTGGCAGTTTGTTCCATTCATTTATCACCCTCTGTGAGAAAGAGTACTTTCTCATGTCCAACCTACACTGCTCCTTAACTAATGCTGCTTTGTGTCATCTGGTTCTACAGCCTTCTTTAAGTTTGAAGAACATATTCCTATCAACATCCTCATAACCGATCACTATTATAAACACTCTATTTGGTCTCCTCTTAGTCTTCTGATCTCTAGTGTTGTCAATCCACATTGTAATGAGCGACTTTCGTAAATAAATCTCTCAATTCTGGAAAAAGTTTAGTTGCTCTTCGTTATATTCTTTCTAGCTTGTCTATGTCCTTTTTACGATACGGCCTCCATGCTTGAATACAATCTTCCAAATGTGGTCTAACTATTGCTTTGTACAGGGGTTCAATTAGCTCTCTCTCTCTCTCTCTCTCTCTCTCTCTCTCCTTATAAATGATAGTTCTCCTAATTAGCCCTAGAATTTGATAACCTTTTGAAGCAGCAATCCCATATTGCTTTGAAACTTTCATGTCAGCACTAAATGTTATTCCTAAGTCCTTTTCATGTGTGGTTCTACCTAGTATAGCATCCCCCATTTTATATTCTTCGTCCATGTTTCCATGTTATATGTTTATACATTTACACTTCCCAAAATTTAATAACATTTGCCATTTTTCTGACCATTTAACTAATTTATCTAGATCATCCTATGTTTATCAGTACTATGTTATCAGTACCATTTGTAACCTTTCTGAATACTTTTGTGTAATCTGCAAATTTTAGTACTTTGCTATATATGTCATCTTCTAAATCATTTATATATATTAAAAACAGTATAGGGCCTAATACTGATCCCTGTGGAACCCCACTCAAAACCGATTTCTAGTTTGAGATCTCACCATCTACTATTACCCTCTGTCTTCTTTGTGTAAGCCACTTTTCTATCCAGTTGATTACATCATTGCCTATGTCATGGGCTTTTAGTTTAAGTAACAATATTTGGTGTGGCACTTTATCGAAAACTTTCTTAATATCTAAGTAGAAAACATCCACTGGTGACCCGTCATCTACCCACTTTGTAATTTCTTCCAAAAAACATAAGAGATTGGTTAGACATGACCTTGCTTTTAGGAACCCATGTTGAGATGTATTTATTAATTTTTGTTTTACAATGAATTCCACCATGTGGTCTCAAATTAATATTTCAAGTAATTTACATACAACTGCTGTTAAACTCATGGCCTGTAATTTTCTGGCTTGTTCCTCGATCCATTCTTATATAGCGGTGTAATGTTTGCTTCTTTCCATTCTGAAGGAACTATTCCTTCTTCTATTGACAAGTTAAAAAAAATTGCAAGTGGTGTACTAATTTGCTCAACAATTTCCTTAAGCAGTTTTGGTGGTATCCCATCAACTCCCGGTGATTTATTATCTTTCATCTTCTTAATTGTCTTTGCTATCATTTCAGGAGTTACAATTAACTGCCCTAAATGTTCTGATTTACTGCCCTCAAATTTAGTAAATGGAACTGGAAGTGTGCTGATATCTTCTGTGATAAAAACTGAGCTGAAATACTCATTCAGGACCTCTGCCATTTGAAACTCGTCTGAAATTATGTTTCCACTGTTGTTTTCCAGTGGTCTGACCTTATCTCGAACTTTCTGTTTACTCCTTACATAAGCATAGAAACTCTTGCTGTAATTTTTTATATTACCTTTTTTTCAAAGGTTCTTTTATATTTTCTAATTTCAGTTGTACCAAGGTTAAGTGCCTCTTTGTAATTTGCATAGTCTTCATCCTTTCTGGTACGCCTATAAACCCTCCACATAGTTTGCTTAAACACTATTTTTCTAATAGCTTCATTTGACAAGTGTTTCTTTCTAGACCGTTTTCCTTGTTTTTTCAAGGGAACCAATCTACCGATGATACTCTCAATTTCATATCTTAGAATATTCCAACATTCAATTGCGGTCTTATTCATCAGTATGTTATTCCAATCTAGCTTTGCTATGTATTTTTATAGTTACCTTTGTGGAAGTTTCTTCTATACGTGTTTTATTTAAATTTTCTGAGTTCTGTAAATATCTTCTACCATAATGTTTAATTCATTTTTCTTATTTACTATACTCCTAGCATTTAAACACACGCATCCATGACCTGCTTCAGACAAGTTTTTCTGACATTTTGTTATTGGTTTATCTGTACTAGTGGCCTCATGTCCTGCTTGAGGCATCTCTAAGTAACCCCCCTGCGCTTCTAGTTTAAATAGTGTTGACTACCAAAAATATTCGTTATGCTACCCATGCCACTTTCTACTGCTGCTGTCAGTCCATCCGCAAATACTGCTGCCCCCTTTCCACTTAGATGAAGCCCGTCCTTCATGTACATGTCAGCCCTTCCAACAAAACTTCCCCACAAATCCACAAAACCCACTTACTCTTCCCTATATAGCTTCTCGACTAGCATGTTAATTGCCATCCCCGTCCGTGACGAGATATTGCATTTGCTCTTGTCTGGGCACGTTCGATGCTACGCTGACGCTCAACGGGTCATGACGCGCTACGGAGTGGATCTTGTCGCTGTCGGATTGAATTTGCGCGGTATCAATGTAACACTCAAAGTCAAACGTGGCGTGGTAGAGCTAATAGTGCAACGATTCGCAGACTTGAATGTTCTCATCGTCAAATCGTTGGAACACTGACGGTGTCGAGTTGTACACGCCACATGGATAGACTGGTCGTATGCCCCTCTCAAACGCGCGCTCGTGTCTGCGCAGCTTGGATGCATATTTCTATAAAGAGTCGCCGCACTTTCGACCCCAATACGAATGACAGTACTTCTGCACATGTTGGAAGTAGTAACCTCTCTTTCACGTTCTCATAAATCTGGTAGCGCCACCAGAAACTTTACCACTTTTCGGTCAATGATGCAACGGCCCAGCACAATGCATAGTAGGTAATATTGTTAGATAGTGATAGGTATTAATCATCATCAAACAGTTCCGCAATAAGGACGAGTTCATCACATATATAGTCAACACAGTCTGCGTGTGTCGCTTCTTCGAAGATCTGGGCATTCCTTACGGTCATTGGTCTGTCTTCAATTCCATAAATAGCATCTACCATGTTCTGAATGTCAGTATTACTGTCCGGTAGGATAATGGCAGAAGGAGGTGAGCGACTTGGTGCCTTGTTCATAAAGTTTACATCACTATCTGCACAACTAGTATCATCCGGCTATATGTACACTTCCGATGCATTGGAATAGATTGGTCGGTCGACCGGCAGGGTTTGAAGGAAGTTGATGCCGTCATTGTTGAAGCCTATCAGGACTTCAGTGTTCAAATCTCCACCAGTGTCTGTCGTTCGGTGCAAACAGATTACGGGTCTACCACTTCCATCCCTGTCACATTGTAATTGACAAAACTACCGTTCCTCCACTTCTTTATAGTTGGTGGTTACACAGTCAAAATGACGAAAATATAACTACCATTAGCTACCTCGTTTTGTAGCTTTGCGAGATTAATTTTTTTCTTCGTCTTCTGATTCACATCCAGCTACCTCGTTTTGTAGCTTTGCGAGATTAATTTTTTTTCTTCGTCTTCTGATTCACATCCAGCATCCGTTGAACCATGGCGAGTGAATTAAGCGATCGAGAAAGAGAGAGCGTGTGACGAATACAGTTCAGAGAGCAATATGCCGCACCAGTCCGACTGCGGGGTTTATATCGCATGCCTTCACTGCCGCGCAGTGGTCTATCCACCAATCACATCGCACCCTGATAGCAGCATTCACCAATGTCTTTGCAACATCAGTTAACTGCCACTTAATCATCACAGCTGCGACCATTAATTTCTTGCCTCAATTTTGCGGCATCGACAGAGCGTACGACGTATTGGATTAGAAGCACATCGTTTTTATTCGACGTTGCTGCAACGTCGTTTACATATGGTTTCGAATGTTAATGTACTGAACTCTGATTTGTTCTGTCTGATGTAACACAATTTCACCAAGCATATTCAGTCCGGGCTTGTCTCTTCTCTCCGTCCCTGCCTCTTCTCCAGTACCCCTCGATGTTCTTTATACATTCCATCAATGGAGCCTCTTTCGTGTCCAACATACATGTCCACAGAGGTAGATATCTGAATTTAATTATCAGCAAAATTTTCATGTTATTGCGTCTCTGCGCATTCCTCTCCGTAAAGGGTCTTGATCGCTTGATAGACTTACCCAAGGACTTTGCCTCACGTCAAGTAAGCGTTGCTTGGATCTTTTGTATTGTTTTCAAGTCGTNTGTAACACAATTTCACCAAGCATATTCAGTCCGGGCTTGTCTCTTCCCTCCGTACCTGCCTCTTCTCCAGTACCCCTCGATGTTCTTTATACATTCCATCAATGGAGCCTCTTTCGTGTCCAACATACATGTCCACAGAGGTAGATATCTGAATTTAATTATCAGCAAAATTTTCATGTTATTGCGTCTCTGCGCATTCCTCTCCGTAAAGGGTCTTGATCGCTTGATAGACTTACCTAAGGACTTTGCCTCACGTCAAGTAAGCGTTGCTTGGATCTTTTGTATTGTTTTCAAGTCGTTATCAATGGCGCTCTGCCTCCATTGATAAACTGATTCGACGGTTCCAAATACTTGACCCGACATTTCAATTCTGCAGGGATAGAATTAGGCAAGGGTGGTGTTGTGCCTGAAATTTACTGGTCGATCCATGGTGTATTTATCATTATAAAATGTCCATACAGTGCCATATAACTGTTTCCCCATTGTTCATTCGGCCGTACTCCCTAACCTGCTTTTTTCATGCATAATGGATGGGGCAGCCTCTCTCAGTGACACTTATCTAAACGCTTATCATTTCCCAATTAATTGTGATGAATGAGCCATTGTACCTGTGGTTGACGTCGACTCACTGCATTGTTTCTCGGTTCCTATATAAGGATCCCATTCTCTTGGAATAGGTATCAATGTTTCCATTGTGTGCATATATCGTCTTCATCATCATCATCATCGATATACCATGTTCCGATTTGCTGGTGATATATACAGACATCGACTACGTTTACTCAACATGCTGTCTGTATGTATTACCTATCATATAGATATTGTGCATTATAGTTTGAATGAATGCTACTACTCTTAAAGACCACCTGTTAAATTTAATTCATATCGATATTGCGTGGTTTCATACCCTCTCTTATTATAACTAATTCTTATTGTTTTCATTATTTATGTGTATCGTAGTTTTGAAAGTTTGGTACTAATCCTAAACAACAACTTGCTTTGTATATTTTAGTTGCATTCAACAGGATATACCTGTTATGTGTGTGACTTACTTTGACGTATAGCGTCGATGCTTGCAGCTGCTGTTCTTACTTACTTACTTACTTACTTACTTACTTACTTACTTACTTACTTANATAAAAGCGACAATAACTACAGCGCATATAAAACGGGAGCACGGCACTATTATGCATCCTTGTTAATTCTTGTCCGCCTTGTCCGCCTTTTACGTGCCCGCCTTTTAGTGTGCTCCCCTTTGAGGTGCGGTTGTTGTTCACGTGATCACTCACCCGGATCGAGCACTCTAGCAGCAGCAGCAATTTTCCTTTGAATAACAGCTCGGGTCTTCTTCATAAGGCGTCCACGATGTCTTGATCGATATCACAGTTACACAAACCGCGGCGTCTGTGTCGCTAGTCCTGTCATAGGGCGTTTTCACGTAAAGGGTACCATTTTTTTCCACGTAGCTTAAAAAAATTGTTGCAATTATTTGGTTTATTTTATTTTCCAACATTATAGAGCTAATAATGATATTCGAGGACAAAAAGGTGGGTCTTCAGATGATGTAGGAATGTTATTGTATTTCCTGAAGAAATAATTAAAACGTTCCACCTGGTTTGAGCGGCCCTAGTTCTGACATTTGTTTTACCTCTGAAAAAAAATGCACTAACTAGATGATCGAAGCTGCCTGTGTTTTCTTGCAAAAGTGAGCAACGAATAGAGACACTCTGGTTGTTTTGATCCAAAAGAGTCAGATTAAAATTATATCAATTTCTAAATTAACCTTATGTTTTTTTTCAGTATTAATTAAATGCGTTGACCAAACAGGCAAAATACATTGCTAAGTTGTCTTGACACTTGATCAGAGTTTCAAATGTATTCAAAGCGTCGACTATAATTGTAAGATATCATATTATAACAGTGATGCCCAAATGTTCTGGATATGACATTTTGTTATTACTGTTTTGAAACATAATATGCAAGTTTGGTGATTGATCCATATTATAATGCTTAATTCTAAAACAACATGTAATGACAATTATTAATCAAATATGCTTAATGTACTGACAAAATATAATTTTATATTAGAGTTCACATTTGGTGGTTTGCACGCTTCTTATAACATTGAAAACAAGACCTCAATATTTTCCAATATTAGCTAAGCACATTGATACAACATGTTAAATACATTGCCATACTTTACTGACATGTCAACAGAGCTGTAAATTTGTTTATAATGTTTACCATAGTTATCGGACATCATGTTATAACAAAGGATTTGATGGTCGCACAATATCATTTAATTGTTTTGTAATAAAACAGTTCGAACTAGTTACTCTTTTACAATCTTCTTCTGTCAGTCATAGCCAATGTGACAAAATATATTACATAATATTATAGCAAGTTATAATTTTCTTCAACATTCGTCGAGATTATTACGATTGCCTTTACTTTTATGATTTCCCGCTGGGGAATACCGATTGCTGGGACATTCTCGTTAATTTATAACATTTCTCGTGATTATTTTCCCAAATTGTTTCTTTAATTACAGATCAGCGTAAAGGCCAACGTAAACAATCTTACTATAATGGAGCTAAGCTGTGTTCGCACATATGTAGGAAGCTTAGGTACCCAACAAGGAGTTGTAGCACTATTATTTTTTTCGAAATTCACCCTATTATACTTTCTACAAACAATCGAATTACCCTTCGTAGTTATTACGTACAATTGTTCGCAACGCTATGCTAATAAGTACGTACAATTGTTCGCAACGTCATGCGTCTTTTCTATGATTATCCCATGTTACTTAAGCCGTCGCTATACGCTATTATGACTGCTAGTATCACGAAAGAGTTTGATTCCTAGAAGCCATCAAGGTAATGACTGGAAGCACCAAATATCAAGGCATATATGGATATTTATGTGATAATGTTGTGTATCATGATTTGTTATTGTTATCATGACATTCATTTACGAACTACCAAGTTATGCCTGTCGGAAGATTCGTATTGCTGCTAGTAGTAGTAATAGTAATAATAATAATAATATATGTTATTTATAAAGCGCCAGAACCAATATTGCTTTCGGCGCTTCACAGCATATTAAACGTTGAAACATGGTCTATAATTGCTTGACAGACAAATATAAAAAACAAATACTACTTATAATACGTATAAAATCAATATAGCACATTATAACAATGCTATATTAAAGGTACCAATAACTAATATAATGGTGAATAACATTGCAAAAAAACTGAAAGAGTAGTTAGGCTAGGACCATACCAACATTTTGCCAAAGCCACAAGGAGGGAATCGCTGAACCATGCACGTTTTCCAGTCAATGACACTTATCAACCAGTCAACGATCCATTCCTATACGTCATAGGCAATGACAAATGCTTTGTCGTCCACTAGTTACGCACTAGCAACATAGCAACAAAATATGTTTTGTTTTCCATTAGTTACGCATACGAATGGACACTATTTGTTGTACATCTATCAGTTAGAGTGGGATCAGTACAGACCCACATGAAACAGTTCAACTTCTTCTTTGTATTAATGTTTCGTCATTTCGTCCAGCACGTTCATAATCTGATTGCATCACCCTAGACCGGTAATTCCCCCAAACCATGTCATTGTCAAGTGCTAATGCACACGATAATAACTGCCATAAATGTCAAGACTCTTCGCTCCGTGCGCAGTGATGACGAGAGTCTAGCCTCTTCTGGATGGAGGTTGAGTAACTTGTCAATGATAAACAGGTACAACAGCCTGTATTTTCCCTAATGAAGATATCCTTGGAAAAGTTGGAAGTGGGTTCAGCTCCACGAGAAGTTCCCAACACTCTAGATATGTAGAGAAAACGTGGCACCAGATCTTTGCCTAGTTCGATCAAGAAAACTTAAATATATGTTTGCAACGTGATGAGCTGTTCTTCAAGGTAGCAAGAGGATTATAACATGAATCTTAGTTTGAGTTACCACATTCTATTGATCTGATTTTGACCCCACAGGATTGCGCACCCGCCTGATATCATTCAACTCAAACTTTGTGGCTGATGATATTCTGGCGCAAATGACACTGCAAGGTGGGTGTTGTGCATTATTTACAGTCACTAACACCGGGCCAGTAATGCCTCATGTCGGCCGTTGCCACATCAACAAAGTTGCTCATGGTGGTGCCAGCTACCAATACCAACAGTTATTTTCGTGATCTCAGACGTGTTCGAAACTGAGATGAGATCTACAATGACGTGGCACAAGCTCAATCGTTTGACGACATTACACATACACATAAAAAGGAATGCCCGCCCCCAGGGAGGGTCTAACAATCCGGTTGATAATTGTTCTGTTGGCAAAGTCAATTCGCTGGTGATGTAGGAATGTTTCTAGCTTCTTGCTAGCTCATAAATACCAGCTATCTTTGCATACGATTTGCTTCCAGCCCTCATATATTTTGCTGCCATCTCGGTACTTTACATCTTTGTTCTATCAGAACTGTCTGCTTTCTATTCTCGTTCCGCCCTGTCCGTGGACAAAACCACAAGTTTTCACTGTGTGACATGGACACAACCAATAGTGATCCTCTTATTTGGTTACCCCGTCCTACGGGTAAGACAATCATCCTATATGTCTTGATCCAAACATTTTACCATCTATCCCATATGCTTTGAAATCACAACATATAAAGTTACACTTGAATTTCTATGTATACATACATAACTAATTAATTTTCATTATAATAAACATTTATTTAAATTCAAAATCCTACCTACCAACTCTATGATAATACAAACAGTCCTATACAGGACGCCAATATCTCAGCCCTCAATAGAACTTTGACCGACTTTCCAGCATTCCGTAATAAGCTAAGACTCCCAACATAAACACTGTTTCAAAATACCTGTCACACAGTGACAAACACCATATACACTTCTCTAAATTACCTGTCATACATTGACAAACGTACCATATACACTTCTTTAAATTACCTGTCACACATGCCCAAATTCACGACAGTTTTATACAATTTTTTTATTGAAACAAATTCTAGTTACAATCCACAAAACACAACTGGTAGCTATCTTGAATTTTTTTTATGTTTTCATGAACGTTGACAAAAATGTGCATGATAGCACTGTAACCATAAAAATCGGATTATTGTCTTGATGAGACTAAACATTCCCTTCTCTGCAGCAGGCTGCATTGGTTCGCAATGCTCTGTAAATCTGTGGCGTATCAAAATCAAGCCGTTCGCCTTGTACGTTATCAACTAGACGTATGAAAGCAGTCACATAAACAATAACCTTTTGACAAACCTGACATATTGGAATTTACCCGAAATCCTATCAAATGTGAAATAGTTTCTATTTTCTTACAAAGTTATGTCACATTTGGTTAAAAATCATTATTATTATCAAGCAATTATATGAATATTAATTTGAAAATTAACTCATTAGTATATATAAAGAAGCAGTAAGCAGGTTTCATTGGTTCGCAATGCTCTGTAAATCTGGTGTACATAATCTATGAATTATTACATTTTCTCAACAAAAAATCCCTATTTGGGTTAAGACCACAGTTGACCTTCCTGTTTGTTGTTTCACACGAATGTGGGGCGTATTAAATGGTGATATGTGAATTTAAACCATTCATATGATGTGAGATAAGTGCAATTGAGCAGGCATATTCAGAGGTTTGTTTGTAGAAGCTATTTAACTGTGAAACAGTGCGTTTTTTTAGAGTTTATCAGGCGGATGGATTTATGGGAATTGTTCTGCTATGGGCCATGTGGGTGCATGAAAACATGGCTATTTATGTCAAAATTGACGGGCATCTCACATCGGGCGTTTTAAAAGAGCTGGAGGTATGTGATTTTGACAAAACGTGGTCACATGTCTATGAGACGGTGGCAGTTCCTGTTGAAAATTTTCTTAATTTTTTATAATCAAACAAAACGTTAACATGGCCACCAATGTAATTATCTACTGTGGTCTGGCCTCTGTAAATTAGTTTCTGCTGCCGAGTGTGTAAGGTGGTTTCAACTCCATGCTGTGCAGAAGCATGGCTGGGTCCAATTATGTAATTGTAATTGATTACAGCAAAATGCTGTAATTGTAATTGACTTTGGTTTTGAAATTCTGCTGTAATTGTAATTGGAATATGCTGTGTAATGTCATCAACTGCAATCAATTACAATATTTATTTTCTATAACAAACTACCAGAAAAACTCTACAAAAATATAAATACTCTCACACAAATTGAAAATCAAGATCTTAATTATAACACCTGCAAGACCTGCTCATATAATAAAAGGAATATTCAGATATAACACCAACAGAATACCTATGGCCTTCCTAAGCAATGTTTAATTGCAATCTGCCAGCAGGCAGTTCACACCTGGCTTCCAAAGGGCTCCAAATATGCCAAAAGGCATCACCATTAGCAATTGGTCATTGGTCTGTCTTTTCTTTGATTCTTCTATCAGTGAAGGGCCAGGTGGTGATTTATGTTGATACAGTACTTAGATCATGTAATTAACACTGCCCAACTCAGTAAATAAGCTCAATTGAGAGTGAGCTGCAGCCCACAGGTTTAACATGTAAGAATACTGACTGGGCTTGAAGCCAAGTGACTCAAACTAGGCTAGTGGGCAAACTAGGGTACAACCTCAAAACACAACTGCCAAGTAAACCAATCTGGGTGTAACACAGTAGACACAATGGGTGTACATCAAGGAGTATACACAAAACCCCTCGGGACGTATCTTGAAGTGAACATTGCTAATTTACTGGTATGAATTATTTGTGGTTACATTTTATGAGTGGAATTGCTTTGAAATGGCTTAGTAGATTGGAGAGACTCATTAGGATTTCAAATGTTTGTGGCCTTTATTTATAGTTGTACTGTACTCTGTGTAATTAAACATTAATTAATTAATCAAGCAAATATTACATTATATTTATAAGGAACAATAATATTTATCTAGCTAATTGTATATGAAATATATATGAAAGTCACGGTTCAACAAAATGTACAAACATCACCAAGTTTATTATATTTGTTTATCAATCGTACTATTCATACACACAATCAGCAACACGCTACATAATTAACAAATAGTTCTGCATAGTACAAATGTAATTGTAATTGAAATTTAAATGGTGTAATTGTAATTGATTTGAAAATTTTAGAGGTGTAATTGTAATTGAACTGAAAAATTTAAAGTAATTGTAATTTATTTTTTGTAATTGGACCCGGCCCGACAGATGTATGCTCTGGCCAGTTTCAAATCCTGACTAAAGACTCATTTCCTTCAAAACTCGTTTTAGTATATATCCTGCGTACTAGTACGATAGTGATATTCATTATAATTATTTTTTTATTGTTTTACATTTGTTTTCTAATAAAAAGATATATATATATATTTATTATTATATTGCAATGTTGTGTCCGACAACCGCTATATTTATTCACATGAAATATGTCTGTTTGTTCCTCATATTTCGGTCAATTTCGCATGTAAGGGGCGCCCATGGCGATTGTTCGTACCTGAACAAAATATTTGAAATTCCCGGTGCGTCGAAAGTGGAAGTTTCACATAAATTACGTAACTCAGAACAATAGTTACGTGCAATTGTTATTGATGAGAGAATATAGAGAAACGTTCGGTCGAGGTTTGACGTACATCACATAACAATGGTAAAAACACGCATAGCGTCGCAGCTGACTCCCAACAGGGGTATATAGCAGTATATGGAGGAATGACGGAGAACACATTGCCTAACCACACTAAACCTTGGATTGGGGCGCGGTGGTCCATGGTGAGAACACTGGAAGTTTTTCTTATGTCAGGCACGTGAGAGGCACCTAGCAGGCATCGTGTAGAACAGTAATAGTATGAAACACAAGGCGCTGGCGCAGCTAACAGAGGGACACTTCGATGGCGCACCAAGGCTTCCACAACCATGTGTTTGATGTGGAGTACTTGGTGGCGCTGTAGTAACACCAGGCATCACACTGTTGAATATGACCTGAGTTGCATGCCTAGAACGCATGACATGAATACTATTTAAATTTGAAGATGAACATCCAGTTATTGTTCATAACCAAAGGTTGTTATTTAATAATGTCAAAATGATATTAATAAATTATATTCGCGGACATGNACTTTTGCCGCTTGCGTTGTTCTTGGCTGGATTCTGCTGCTGCTCAAATGCAACCGGTACAAATGGTAAGAGTGCTTCGATCTTTGACGCATTGTATTTTTTTTACGGCGAATTCACCAGTTCGACTTCTAAGTTGACAGGTGATATGTTCGTGGTCAATACTTGATTGTTGTTAGCCGTAACTCAAGCTTGGCTTTACGAATGTTGAATAAAATCATATAGTGACGCTTGCACGCGGGATACGTCGCCGTCTAGCCGATGTTGTCCGGTTGTTGATATAATATATGCGTCAGTTCAGTCATGTATTGTTGTTTTATCAGTAATATTCCTGTGCAGTTTTCAGTTCGACGCTCTTCTCGTTGTCAAGCATGACGTACATTGCTTAGCTAATTCCTACAGTTTCTTCATGTGATCAGCTGCATTCGTATGATGTTAACCCGATACTGTCAGCTACGGTTCGTCCGACACGATAATGTCGGTACAGTGGACTCCGTTTAATATAATCCTTCTTCAAAGAGCAATTTGATTATACTAACTGGGGATTCACAGAAACGTTTTAAAGCTCTCTACTAACAATTCACTCACTACATATTAGAAATTCAACGAAAGGAATTCGCGGTAGGCTAAATCAGTTGAGGATGGACTTTTAAGCGGGAATAGGGAATGATTCCGTCGCAGCCAATATGTGTGATTCTATTAAACGGATGATTTTGTTATCCATGATTCTGTTAAGCGGAGTCCACAGTAGTTGGATAAATTGTTGGGTAAGCCATCGGGTGCGCACGCTCGTTTGTCAACCCTAACCGGTTTCAGTTATAAAGGTACAGTAATTTTAAGGAATAGTGAATACATACTTGTTCATCATTTTGTCATTTCACAAAAAGTCTTTGTCCCAGCGTTTTAACTTTATCGAATATAACATTGTTTGGCACGTGTTGTACTCAAGACGCCTCGGTTTTCACTACTTAAATAGTTACACTGGCTTCCTGTTTCTTATCGAATTGATTTTAAGCTTTCCACTCTTACATATCGTGCTCTATCTACACAATAACCACCCTACATGGCTAGTCTCCTGTATCTTTCAAATATCCCTAGGCAGCTCAGTTCATCAATTTCACAACAACGTATTGCGCCTAAGACAAAACTTGACTTGGGCAAACGTGTTTTCTTTGTCGCTGCGCCTAGGGTCTTTAATGAACCCCCAATCACTTTGAAAACATCTGATAGCTATTTTCCGACAAAAATGTATTTCCACCATAAATCATCGGTTGTCCCTCGTTCTGATAATTACTTTTGCGCGTCCCTGTTCACGATTATACTTAATGATTATGTTTTGTTGCGCCTCTGAGCTCAGGTTCCTGAGGATATAGGCGCCATAGAAGTTAATAAATTATTATTATATCTACATGCATAATATATTGGCGAGACACACGAATTACCCAACGACGCCACTAGTCAGCGATTGATACATTAACATAGATATGGGAAGCGTGCATTAGTTACACCATTAGCGCGGGTGGGTATTAGAGGTGTTTAAAAGAGGGAAGGAGACTAGTTGTACACACAAACCAGCTACAAAATGTTCGAAAATATTTATGAAGTTGGAATTAATTGTGTGTTTTTAAAGTTACAAGCACATTAAAATCGAAAAGCGAATGAAAGCTTATTGTAGACAATATTTATCCAATTTAAAATTTATCCAAATTTACCATCAAAGCCCAACATAACATACCACTTGAGAGTTCCTTACAGTACCGTCTTGCCCAGATGGCTCGTGTACAAGGAAGCCATTGGCTTATCGAGAGTCCAACAATGTTCATCATATTGAACTCACATGAGAGGTATGACTGAACCGTTGGCCAATAAAGGTACAACAGACGCTGACTTAGGACTGATATGATACATAGTGTTTAGGAAATATCGACTAGAAAGAATGAGCGAGTTATTTAACATATATAATATATTCAAACTTTCAAAATAAAATTAGAAAGGGAAGCAAATTGCGGTGACGCTGTTTGGTGCCATACAGAACTATTGAATTAGTTTACCGTTCAATGATTAACGACGAGGATTACGAAAAATACAAAACTCTACAAGGAAATTAGTTAAGGGGAATGTATTATAATTGGAACTCTTAACCAATAACACACACAATGGAATCATTTAGGGGTGCAGGGGGCTTCCTTACACAAAACGCGCGAAAGTCAACCAGGTAGAAAATGTACTAAACATAGTTTTGTCCTCACAAAATTAATTAGTGGACAATCTCAAAATATATGAACCAATGCTCAGCAGTGATCACAATCAAATATATGTTTGCATCAAAGTAAAATAAGAAGCTAAAAACGAAATGCAACTACAAGAGGAACTTCCATGGATATGAACTGAAATAACATGTTTAGTAATAAGACAGGTATTGAATAATGGAACATAGACAAAATTAAATTGAAAGTACCATTGATCAATCTGATGAAAAACAAGACACTAAGTGGAGGGTTTATACGCGTATCGGAAATGATGAAAACTACGCAAATTACAAAGATGCACTTAATACAGCTGAGATTGAAATTCGAAAACCTTATATAAAGTATGTGCAAAAAATATATTCGCATATGACTTAAATAATGACAACAAAAGTTGTTATGGACGCACACGCACTCACGCACGCACGCACACACGCACGCACGCACGCACGCACGCACACACACACACACACAAACACACACATATATATATATATATATCAGGAATAAAACAAAAACTTCGCGATAAGGTTGCACCATTAGAAGATAGTGCTGGAAATATAACATAGCAGTTTTTAACGGGGGGAGTCACGAATGGGTACGTCAGTTCAGTGTTTGCAAGAGAGGACATTAGTTCATAAACAATATGAGCTGTCAAATTTCAGGAGGGTAAATCAGACAATGTAGGACCGTTAATTGTGACCCCAAAAATGGTAGCTAAGAAAATGTTGGCAACTAAGCATAATAAATCCCATGAGTGGATGGAAATCCGCCAACGTTACTAACGTATACAGTATAACAACATAACATTCCACTTGAGAGTTCCCTACAGTAACCGTTATGTATCCCTAACCTACAGAAAATTATTTTGCAATGCTAATTCTCAAATAACGACATGCATTAAATTTGTAGATGTGATTGTATCTCATCATGTTTGTACGTGTGTATTATATGTATGTGTATTTTACAACAACTTATTGTGCCCAAGCAAAACTTAAATTTGGCAAACGTGCTTTCTCTCTGTCGCTGCGAGTAGTGTCTGCAATGAACTCTCCATCACAACAACATCTGAATCTATAAATATCTTCCTAAAAAAACGTAAGGCATATATATTCCAAATTGCATATCCACCGTAAATCGTCGGTTGTCCCTCGTTTTGATAATGACTTCTATTTGTGTTCAGATTATTTTGCAATTCTATTCATTATGAGCCAACTAAAGTATATGGTGAATGTTGTATATTTAACTGATCTGCTAAGTCCTTGTCTACGAAAGGATGAACCCTCTAGAAACGCCAAACTGAGTAGAATTCGCTGCATCTATATCTCAAGCAACTAACGGTGCTACATTTAGAGAACTACTTCAAACGGAATCAAGTGTAGTCAGGTCTGGTTTGGTTAAACACAACACGTCTAAAATCACTTATAAAACACAGTGATTTTGATTTTGGTGACGCTTCGTACAAACGGCTGTGATAAGTGGAAACGGACAGTACAGGCGACACTTAACGCCGCATAAGTGTTAAAGTAATTATAGCCAGCTTCGTTTGTGAACACAAAACATCACAATAATGTGAGTAAACTATACTTCATATACAGTGGTAAAACAATATACATTTCATTTATGAAATGCAATACATCAGCAAACAACAAGTGGAAAACAGAGTATGTATACTGGCTAGTGCTGCTAAATTATTTTGCCCAGCATTGTTGAAAACGTAAATGAAAGTACTGCATTAAATCCGTTAGATGAGACGTAGGTGGCATACGTAAATTATGCCCCGTTGCATTATCTATATCCGTTGTAAAGTAATTCGTGTAATGCCGTGCTACATGGTAGTATATACGCGCAAGCTGAAAATGAGAATGCTTGGAGATACGCTCACGTATAATGCCATATACATTTGAATGATGTCCTAGCTGTGTTGTTTCTGATACGGGCGTCCACGGGTTTTGCACCAGTGCAATACATTCTCTATATATTAAAACATGAATTTGGTTTGTACGAACTTCATATGTAGATATATTGTTCTAATTTGTGATATTCACTGATTGTCATAGAGTTGGAACACCCCGAACTGGACCCACCTGCCACGGTAGAAATGGCGATGAGTCTCATCGACGCAAACAACGACACCTGTCTGATCCTGGAGGACACCGAGATGTACACATTCTCGCCGTCGACGAGTCAGTGGGTTCCTCGGCCAAAGAATGATTGCTGGAGGTCTGGATTGGTCATCAAGACAGCTGTCCCCGACACCATCCACGCGTCGTTCACAGTCAGAATCACCGGTCATCGTCTTGTCTGCTCCCACTCACACCTCAAGATAATGGCCAGACACAAAAAGTTGTCTGACTGCGGACTGGTATCTGGAAACTATCACATCTGTGCGTTGAGCGGTGTCGCCGCGCCGGAAACTGATGGTCTGATCACGTGTGTCGCATCTTGTGAATACACGGAGAACAAAACTAAGTATGTCACCATTGAAATCCCGAAAAAACACGCGGACTGGAAGTTGTGTGAACTCAGCATCGATGGATGGATGGATGGATGGGGGGAGGTTGGGAATAGGGCGGTAAGCAGGGGGATAGTGGCTAGGAAATTGGAGTGAGATATGAGGGGCGTATGAAAAAACGAATGTGGGAGGGAGGATGGGAGTGATATGCATTATAGGTGTATGACACTGATTACAGAAATATCGTATCATATGGTAACTGGACTGTTGCGGTCGTTTGTATAGCGTAGGCAATCTATGTTTTACCGTCACAGTAACAAAGGAAAGCGATGGAGTCACAATCTGCCATGCCTTCACAATAAGGATCTGTATACATCACAAGTCTTATTAAAACTTTCTCCATATGCCCTATATGAGGGAAGTGATTGAAAATAACAGTCTCACATTTGTTTATGTGTGAAGCAAAACGAAGTGAAGGATAAATCAATGTACGTGTTGCACGTTAGGTTTTGTCTTCAAAAACTCAGTTGTTGGTTCATTGTCATAAAGGTTAGGCACTGACAATTTGGAATGGCATTTTGAACAGGATAATGGTATCCTTCTTAACACATATGCAGTCAAGTGTGTTCACGGTATTGCTCTCATCTGCACTTACATACATGTGTTCATCATGCAAAGTAGACTGTCTAATCTGGGACGGTGCGGGCACTTGTGAGAAAGAGGCGATATTTAGCAGTATCAAATTTACAATTGACGTTCGCAGTCGAGCAACTCCCTTCAGTAGTTTTAGGTTTTTCGGAGTGCTGCACTCAGATGAGGAGCCAGGCAATGATTCATCCAATAAACACGTAGACTCGCTGGATTCAATTGAAGTACTTGCAAAACACATACATTTTACTAATGCACCCATAATTATTTAAATAAAACTGGATATAACTATATTGTTACATCCACTCACACTGATTATAGTTTGTGTTTTAGGTAAATACATTTACATACTTACTTATTCCTCTTCGTGCCCCGTAGCACATAAGACATCAACAAGAGAGTCGGTCTGCAGCCCATTTGTGTTCCACGTCAGGCCATATTCTGTCATCTCCTTCTCCACTGTTCGTCTCCATGTTTCTTTTGGGCGACCACGTCTCCCTTTACCATCTACTGTCCAGCGTAAGGCTGTCTTGACATTCGGCACACGTCCCAAAGCCATCTCCATCTTCTCCTCTTTATCTGTGTGGCCAGGGATGTTGCGTCTGTTTTGCGGAACAGCTCTTCATTAATGATGGTGTTGGGCCTAAATACCCCTAGGTTCTTCCATATACACCTGTTTTTGAAGGTATCAAGCTTGTATGCTAGCACGGCTGTCCGTTTCCAGTACTCGGAGCCGAAGAGAAGTACACTGAGAATATTACTATTGTAAAGTTCCAGGTTTGTTTCCCATCTCAGTTGCTTGGATTTCCAGATGGGCTTCAGCATAGCGAATGGCTGACTTGCCTTTCTGATTCTAGCCATGACACCTTTTGCAGAGTCCCCATCTGTTATTATTTTGCTTCCCACGTATGCAAAGTCCTGAACGTCTTCCAACGCATCACTTTTGTTTATGTGTCTCTTGTTCATTTGCTGCCATATTGAAACTGTGTACAGTAATCTCTGTCTGCAGAATACCAAATCTGTTCTTCAGAGCACTTGTGAGCTGTTGCTTGGTTTCTGGGTTTTGAAGCTTGGCGGTATCAAAACGCTGTTTCTTCTTCTCTCCTTGCCTTTCTCGGTTTCAGTGCAAGTTTCCCTATAAACAGGTTGTGGTCGCTGCCACTTACAAGGATGTGGACCTATTTGACTCTCAGTTATGTCGTCTGGGGATCTCCATGTCAGCTTATATATTGTCTTATGTTGGAAGAGTGTCCCTCCAATCACGAGGTCATTCTCCCCACGTATGTCACACATTCTGCTGCCGTTATCACTGTGCCAGTCATCCTGTCTGTTAAAATGTTGCCGCATTCCAGCATCTGATGTTCATAAAAGTTTTGGGTGTCAGGAGATCCGCCATCGGGATGAAGACTTCCTTGCGGGTTTGGCCCCCATAATTCATAAATCCAGTTGCCTGTTCTGCTTCTGTCCTACCGCCCGCTGCAGTTTTCTCTCTTGTTTCAGTGTCCGTAGCTAGGCTATTACTACCACTACTACCACCACCACCACTACCACTACCACTACCACCATCACCATTACCACTACCACTACTACCACCATCACCATTACCAATAACACCATTACCACCACCACCACCACTACCACTACCACTACCACTGCTACCACTAACAATACTACCATCACAACTACTACCAACCCTACAGCTACTACCACAACCACTACAACTACCAATACTTCCACCACTACTACTACCACTAC
>SDWI01000008.1:630799-659546 GCA_009193005.1 Lamellibrachia luymesi
TGTGTGTGTGTGTGTATATATATATATATATATACAAAACATATTTCACGACACACGATAAAGTAGTGCACAACTCTAGCAAAGACGTATAGCTGATAAAAGTTATAAGGTAACACATTAAACATGTGGCAAAATTAGTAAAGACGTTGTACAATGCCATGATAGAATATGTAAGCCCAATATAGTTACATTATGACAATTACAGTGCAGCGGTGAAGAGACGGACTAAAATGAGGTTATCGTTGAGCAAAAGCTGTCGAATCACGTCAGCATCACCATCAATGTAAGGCACAGTCTTTATGGCACTAAAATTACACAACGCTCTTCTAGTTCGTGATTCGCCCAAGGACGCGACCCCGTGTATGTATATTAACATTAACTTGCCTTCCTGCTATTCAAATATGGAGTGCTCTCCCCGACGTGGCGTAATCCTCTGCCAGCCTTCCATGACGTGGCAATCTCCTTTGATACGGCTTAATCATTAGCTTGACATATGTGAGTCCACATGTGACTTCACTTGTGCTTGGCTGACCCGGCGAGGGTACTTAAAGGCACCAGCCGCGGTTAATCCACATCCTCGTCTCCACGATGGCTCGCCACACCCGTCTTGTAGCGGCGTGCAAGATCAGGCGATCAGGTCCAACACATCTGCAGCACGCATCACAGATGAGACGATTTTTTTGAAGATACTGAACGAGTATGAAAATACTGATGGCTACCAGACCGATAGGTTTATGGTACTGCATATAATAATACAATAGCATAAGTATTTATATAGCGCCCGATTAATCTCAGTTGCTCTGATTCGCTTTACACACATGAAATCATGACTTATATTAAATTATCAATGATAGTAGCCACCTCATCTTTATCGTGTTTTGATTATCTTTTGTTGTAAATGATGATGAGGAGGAAATACGTAAACTTACTTTCTAGATAGACATTCTTTTCTCATTTAAGAACTGTTGTAGAACTATCGTTGGTGAAGAAACAGTGTAGATTATATATCACAAAGTACTCATTATCACAGAGGACACTAACTTAATGACACAAATTAACTACAGATTATGTAAATGCTGGCAGCGTGAATTTGTTCAAAAACAAAACTGACAAATATCTCAGAAGGACGGGTCACACACGACCGTTCTCGGGGCGGTTTCGGGGTTTCGAACGAACACCCCTTTTTGAAAGAATTTGGTTTAACTGCAGCTTTTAAAAGAATCATCCCAGAAATTCCTGGCTGATCGTTTACGCCCGAACTGTTTCTTAAAAACCTGGAGGACGGACTTGACATAGATGAGCATTACTTGGATTTTCCATAAGCCAATGGCTATCTTGTCCATTTGCCGTCTGAGTGTTTTCTCTTGAACGTCAATCTTGATGAATCTTGGTCAATCTTGCATCTTCTTTGGATTATTTTACATACCTAAATATCATAAAATTGTCCGGTGTCATTTCAAAATGTGTATATATAAAATACGTTCGAAGTATGCTAATGGTCAGTTTTCGATACTGTCGAGAAAGTAACAAAATCACTCTACTGTTTTCGCTCAATTCACTGCAGTGTTTTGAAATCGGATTTTCAAGACTGAGTAACATTTAAAATGCTAGAATAAGACACAGCACGTTGCTATACAACTGGAATGGGCTGGTTGTTCAGGCATCTGTGATTTGAATGGCCTAGATAATAGAATGTCCTCTGTTAGGGTGATAAGTTGATGGCAAATCTCTGTCGAAAGTAAACATTTGGGGCTTTAATATATGCATTAGATTATGTATCTATTTTTCTGTAGCTACGCAAATGTACATATAACATGCAGATAAAACTAAAATAGCTTCAGTTTGGTATCTTTTTACAGTGCCAATTTTAATCAAAAGCAAGCCAGTTCTAGTGATGCACAAAAATAGCATATGCATATGTAAATTGTAGTGTACAAATAGAAACCCTAATGAGTTAGTATGAAAACACTGCATAATAATAACGTGGTGCATAGAATTGATGTATGAAGTTGCCCCAAACCCTGAAAATCCTTTTACATTTCAGAAAAAAGAAATTTTAATAAACATCTACAACTTTTAAAATGTGATCAAATGACCCATGAACAAATTAAATGTTTTTTAATGTAAATGATATATGAGCACCTCTCTTTCCAACAAAATTAGAAAAAAAATTATGTTATAAGTCAACAATAATATTCAGATTTGGGTAGTGATAATAATGATATCCCTCAGATGTAATAAGTATTTCCATCAATGTATATAAACGCTGTACTATCGTGACAGTAACATGTACGAACCTACTTTTTTAGAATTGTTATATTATGTGTAAACAATAACAATCACATATAGTATTTCACTGATGATTTGTATCAAGTGCTTAGACTTACAAAAACACAGTCACATGAAAGTAATCTGCATAATTGAATTGTGAGGTTAATTGAAGTTAATTTAATTGACCTGAGGAATGTATGAGGTTAATTTAATTTAATATTATTGGAAAATGTCTCAGTTAATTTTAATTTCATTAATTTTCTAGTTCATTGCCCCATGCCAGGTATAAATTACAAGAGAGCGTATAAAATGATATATTGTGCGATATCTTTTTGACAACGGCATGTCAGCACGTTTAAATAACAGATATCTTTCAGGGCAACCGATCGAGATGGGTTTCTAGAAAAATGGAGTGGCAGTGGTAAGTTCAGATAGATAAGATGCGCAAAATATATCTCATTGATATGTAGAACTGTTTGACTCATAGGCAATCTCAAATGGTAGACCAGGACAAACATGGCCATATTTTAATGAATATTCGCCAAGAAGAATAGTTGCGTGCATGATCCAAGGGGCAAGACGCCAGTGAAAAGAAAGGGCTCACGGCACTGTGTCGTTGTTATAGTGGAAATCCACTCTGATGGCACGAATGGCGTATTAGGCAGTGCAGTGTGTTAGGTTATCAGGTAGAAACGTAGTGCTTAGTAACTGTGTAATTATAAGTATTACACACTTTCCAAGATTACCGTTTAGAATTACCATTAGAATTCCGAATTTTTATTTTATTCGGTATTCCTTTCATCTGCCAGTTTCACAAAGATAATGTTCGCTACGCAGTGGCACTTGTTACGTTAAATAATATTGTTTGGTTTGGTTGTGAACTTGTGTCCAAATATCTTCATCAAAGCAACTGTTTAAAGCAAGCAGGGTTAAAGCATCATCCGAATAAATGCCGTTTTCAGCCATTGGATGTTGATTATTTGACATACAAATTAATTTTCGTTTACGTCAAGTCCGGTTACATTTTATAGATAAATGTGATCCAACGCAATTTTTCGATGATTTTCCCCCTTACAAAGGTTTAAGACATGATATGAACTTATTTCAACAGATCTTGGTTAGAAATGGAAAGGAAATCGAAGGGTATGAGGTGGAAGAGGAGGACTGAGTCACTTGGGCACAACAAAAAGGCAAAGACTGGTCAGTTTAGAACGTGCATACCCCTGTTCCTTAAATATCTCTTATCAACTACTTTGCTCGTCCAATTTCAAATTAATTTTGCAAAAATTCAAACCTACGTATTATACACAACGACATGCTAGCTCGTTTGTGCAACTGTTGTGTGTAGTTTTTGTGCAATCATGAGATAAATTGTTTGGTATCAAACAAAACAATCACGAAAAGGTGATAAAGTCTTAATGAAATGAAGGACGGAGGAATATAAATTACAGCATACAGCATAAAGTATAGTACATTGTGGTGTTTTTAGTCTGCTAGTGGTTCGTGACTGACTGATGTTAGTGATTGTGAACCATTGGTGGCATGCTTCTGGCAATGGTTCTTGTCATCAATGGTCCATATCACCAATGGTGTGTGTCTCCAATGGTCCATGTCACCATTTGTGCGTGCGTACGTGCGTGTGTGCGTGCAAATATGTTAATTGCAGGTGCACGTGTTCAATAACAATTTGTTTCGCCTCTAGCATTGGATACAAATTCGTTAAATAATCATTGAACTGCTGTGGTACCGAAAGTGCCTGTTTACATGGCCAAGACTACACTAAACAGTCAGGGTATGACTATGGATGAAAGGACCAAACTTCCGTTCGATTAGAATATTTATGCTATGAATGTTGTGTTTCAGTGATGACGTCAAAGAGAAGTGGATCGTGGTTGGTGGTGTGATCGTCAAGTGCAGTCTTCTGCTTGGCCAACTGTACTTCTTCGTCTGCTCCCTCAGTTTCCTCAGCGGCACCTTCCGCTACTTGGAGATCAGTACCACCTCGCGTCATTTCCATTTACTTGTGTAATCTTTACGTTCGCATTTCGTGCAGCACTTATAATGAACAATGACCTGCCGAAAAAGTAGTCCGGCTTGGTTATACAAGTGACCCGCTAGTATAAATCACATGGCGAAAAAAGAGCTGTATCGGTATCACCTGTTAGTTTAAATTACAATTTCAGTGTTTGACCCCCCAGCAGGGCGACAATTTCTTCAGAACGATTGTCACATGCATTCTTAAGCAACGACTTACTTGTAACGACACATATTACTAAAATATGCGAATTAACGGTGATCTGAGTGATATGCATTGCTTAATATCCACGGAATAGCATGTCATTTGAAAAAGGACCGGAACTACTCAACTTGGTGTTAAAAAACTATATTTGTTTGTTAGGCAATGCGGCTGGAAATGCGTTTGCGAGCAACGCCATCCTTACCAACCCAGTGTCAAACCTGATGATGAGGATTCTGGCGACAGTACTGCTTAAGACGACCCTGGCATTGCGAGATAATATTTTGATCCGGGTGTCATATTTTCGTAGATAGATTAAATGTTTGGCCATCCGATCATCATTCTCAAAATATGTCCTTGTAACGTTCTGACTAAACAGTTACACTAAAGCGTACACAGTCGGCTTAAGTAAGTAAAACATGAAATGAGCTTTCTTGAATGGGACATCTTAAGTCGGCAAGAAGTTGGAGGTGCCATTGTAATTATGTGCACAAATGGTACGGAAAAAGCATAACACAATTCGCTTCTTGCGTGCAGTATCAACACGAATGGCATTTGGTCAGCTAATAACCAATGTCCTGTGAACAAGAGTTCACGGAGTAGATTTGCTATATGAAATTTGGACCCAGCCTGACTGAACTGCCTAGGCTATATTTCGTTCGCATAATATGTCCGAAGTATGACAACTTTTGTTTCGGAACCCCCACATCTAGAGTAGTTTTTTACATTGTGTAGGACCGATTTGTTCGTTCTCGTTGCGGACACAGAATTATCAACATTCGTATCCAGCACCACATTTGTTGTAATGCTGTACATTATTATGTGGGGCGCGATGGTCTCGTAGTTAGAGCACCCGACTGTGGATCGATTGCACAATGGTTCGATTCCACCTTTCGTTCACTCAACTTTTTCTGTGTCTTTCGGAAGAGAGAGTAAACGTTGTTGGTCCATCCTACCTGGTGGATATGCCACGGTAAGTAAAAGATCACACACAGGGAGTAAACTTGTAACCTTTCGTGAATTCACCACAGACAACCCACTGATTCTAGTTCTCTGCTTCCCGGTCGGGCGGGTGAGAGGCGTCGAGTATGCAGTGTGTACGGCAGTAATGTCGATACCTTTGGATGTGCATGAATCAAATAGATCCAAACATTTCCTAACAATGGTGATCTCAATACAGCAGTGACTGCAATGCACACCATATTTCGCAACGTGTAACCGCAATATGTATTTTATTGTCATCTTACCAGGACATAGCCATAGGCAAGGTAAACATATTGAACCGGACAGTAGCAGTTAGCAGTAATAAGTTATTATATCAGGTAATTGTTTTTCTGTTATTACTAACGACGTCACACATATACAGGTCGACAAGAAAGTGATCAAGAAGTTCGCCAAGAATGAGACACTTGGAAACGTCTCTGGTGAAGCCCATGTGCAAGAGGACGACGATGGAGCCGTTGGTTTACACGGTGGACACCACGACGTGCGGGATCCGCTACGTGAAGACGACGGTCAAACAACACTGTGAGTAAACGACGTCACATTGCACAATAAACGCGTTCTCTTAGGATCAGCCTTACCAGCCCCCGAACCATATCCCAGCACCTTATGTTTTGTCTGTTCTTCTCACCAACGGGAAGATATCGTCTTTCTACACCCACTGTGAGAACATTTTCAAAGTTTCATCATTTCTGGACGACTGTCGCGGCAGTAAATCTACTTCTGACGCACAATTCATCTGTGGGGAATTCATATCCCCACACATGTCTCTCACGAGTGTCTAACCGATAACGCGGCCGCTCTGTCTGTAACCTTGTTCCGATAGTCGTGATTTCCTGATATTTTGCTCCAAGGTTTCTATCTTCGTTGCTTTGACTTGCCTGCCAACTTTGAGGGTTGCGGGGTTCCGACTGATTATTCTTACCACCTTCTCAGTAGTTTCATTATATTGCCGTGTCTCTGGGCAGGTGAGAACGATTCACATTTCTTTCCCAAGTAGATGACCAGTCCAACATGAACAACAACATATTTGGGGAGTAATTGACCATGGTTTATACATACAGTTTAGTGAATTTGGGAAATGGCGATTGAGCGAAATTGTCCAAACTTCGAACAGCAGCAATATGATACAATTAGTTGAGTCGGGCATTTTACCACCGTGCCACAGCATTATGCTAGCTGAAGCCTCAACAATCGTCTTTGCGGATGGATGTGGTCTTATGCTTCCTGCTCGTTTGCTGCCGGTGTAGGATCGTTTATTTCCAGTGACGGCCGTATCAAAATGACAGTGTCAGCGGATTTTACTACCTTTCGCAGTCTTTAAACAAGTTTGATGTAGCAATGTTGCCCTATGTATCGCATGATGTCGCCATAAGCCAGTGGCGTCCTCGTTCACTTGCCACATGAAGCGTGTTAAGTCGTTTTAAAACGAATATGACAAAACAGGACACTATAGAGCTATCGCATCAGATGAATCCGTGTAGTATAAGACGCTTGTGTGTTTGCAGGTAACTTTATTTTCGAGCACATCGCCAACACGTGGAGTGACAACGTCCTATGGATCGTGCTCCTCGTTCTGGCTCTGGCTCAGCTCATGTTCTGTGTGTGTCTCGTGCTTATTGTGAAGCTGCTCCACTTCTTACTGCGGGGAAGGATCGCCCTAGTCCTGTGCCCTTTCACCAACGCCGACTTCCCGGGTGTCTTACAGCACGCCATCGACGACGTGGCCATCCTCGTGTGCGCCGGATTGACAATGTTGGTTCGGAGCAGTTCGATGTTCACGTCGGCCCTTACCCCGCTCGTTGGAGTCAGCGTGCTGCATCTCGACCGCATGTACCCGCTGACGCTCGGGGCCAACATCGGCACGACTTTCACCGCCATCCTTGCTGCCCTCGGCTCCGACCGCAAGGTCTTCCAGAAGACCCTCCAAGTTTCGCTGTCGCATCTGTTCTTCAACATAGTCGGCATCATCATCTGGTATCCGGCGCCGACGATGCGTAACGTGCCGGTCAGTCTCGCGAAGTGTCTCGGTAACACGACGGCCAAGTACCGTTGGTTCGCCGTCGTCTACCTCGCCGTCTTCTTCATGCTGCCCGCCTTCGTCTTCGGTCTGTCGGTCGCCGGCACTGCCGTGCTCATCGGCGTCGGTGTCCCGCTCTTCCTCTTGTCCGTCCTCGTTACCATCGTCGAGGCTCTACGGAGTAAGAAGCCAGCGTTCCTGCCGAGACGACTGAAGACGTGGGAATGGCTCCCACACTCGTTCCATTCCCTCGCTCCCCACGACAACGACAGCGATGCGTGGCCAGCGAGAGATAAAACAAGGGAGCTGTAGTGCTGTAAAAACTATTGAAATATAATTTTAATTTTTGTTCTGCACGGATCTACATACCTACACGTCACAACACACACACGCGTAAATGCGCACACGCACGCACGCACGCACGCACGCACGCACTCACACATACACACGCAAACAGACCGTTGCACTGACTAAGCAGACATGATTCTTTTAAACAATCTATGTGCAACAGCATTAGAGCTTTCAAATAATGACAATAGTGGACAGTCCATACGATGTGACCATCTGGCCGAACGCATCAACCGTTCAACATTGGAATCACCTGGCTACATGGTACCTGGGTCGACATTGATGTCCAGTTTTGAAGACATTAATTTTAGATACTGCAGCACTGCGATTGACATTATACTAAATGACATGGGGCAAACGTGTGTACGAAATGGTTTGCTCCGAGACGCAACCGACGCAAACGATAGTTTGATATCATATATACGTAGTTATAATAATATTAGTATCGTCCGCATTGATTGTTTATTTGGGGCAATGGCCCAGCCTTCATTTCGGATTATCTTAATCCAAGAGACGGTTGATGCAGATGTAGTATATGGTGCTGTCATCCGAAATATTTAGCGACAGTAACGGGGCGAACAGGGCGTAGGAAGACGAATGTAAAGTCGGATGCATGGACTTCTCTAAAACGCACTGTAATATGTCAGTCGGTAGCAACACTGCCTTTGTTCTTTACTATGTTGTAAGAAAATCTTGTGTTGAATTGCATGCATAGTTTGGTTGTGTCTATTTTGGATGCTCACTATTTTAGACTTATTACAATGTTTTTAAACGTGTTATGCCTGATTGACATGAATTGTTTATTTCCTACATTCCTAATTAACTTATTTTATTTTATTTTCAATTAACAATTAATTAAAGTAGCAACATTGGGCCAATCTTGTCCATCCTCACTAATCTGACTACATTCTTGCCTAGCTCTCTTCCCAACCAGACCGCACATTCCCCTTCGCGTCCTCTAGCGTTCCCAAAAATCTTTGACTTAATAAAACATATAATTTTATATGTTACATAGAAACATAATAATATTAAATCTTTGGCTTTGATGTTATAGATCTCAATCAACTCGACATTTTATACAATGTTTTTTCTCATAGCAGTCATAGTCCACCTGATATGTCAGTCACGTTCCCACGTGACACTGTGTGTCTAATATTGTTATGACATTGATCAATCAATCAATCAATAAATAAATCAATCAATCAATATTTCCATCAGCCAACATGATAAATTTAATTATTATAAAATACAAAACCAAAAATTAAACAAACAATAGAGTGTTGGTGGAAAGGGAGTGAAAAAAAGTGTGATAGTTATCTATGGTTCATCCCCAATTAGTATAGTTAAGTATGATACAAATACAATATCTTACAATAAATATAAATTACAAATCCATAATTAATAACACGTGTATATATAGTGCCTACAACATATCGTGTTTGATTGTAATTATTTTTATTTCTTAGACCTAATACATAGAAAGAAGGATGTAACTGATACGTTTTATAAATGCTTGCGTGCTTCAGCAGCTAGTGATGTTTTCATGCAACGAATGCCATTGTTTCATTCGCATGCCTGCGTCTTGTGTCATTAATAACAATCTCCCTACTAAATCTGATGACTTGTTCTTAATAAACTGGCGTGGAGCCTGAGCTAGTTTCTGTAAATATCAGTCATAACTGGAAACTTGTATGAGCGAAAATGTTTCAAACGGAGCGGAAACGGACGTTGCTTACCGTGCGATAAAGAAACGCCAACTGAATTTTAAATACCTCTCGTCCAGCGCAAAGCCACTACCGATAATCACCTGCTATAGCGGGGCCACATATCAACATTGGCCGATACCATTTGCGCCACCTTGTGATTACTGGTCAAGTTGCCCTGTCAGGAATTCTACTTAAGGCTAATGATAGAGGGGGCGCCACCAAATACTCTCGGCTCCTCACAAGCCTCGCATGTATATATATATATATATATATATATATATATATATATATATATATATATATATATCTGCTCGGCAGACCCCGACTTGCACGCAAAAAGTTATTTCGTCTTTGGACAAAATTGCATTTCGCATGCCTGCGTCTTGTGTCATTAATAAAGATCTCCCTACTAAATCTGATGACTTTTCCTTAATAAACTGGCCCTTCCTAATATTGCATTAATAATAGGCATGGAATGCCGAAAAGCCCTTACATGGGGTGACAATCACGTTACGATTGTCTACAAGTTCCATAGTAGGGGCGTAATGACAAAGTGGATTAACCATACACATACATGTACAGACAGAAAGGCTGGGGTACTCGGTCCCCCACCTCCCCCGGCACGTGGGAGACTACACCACCCCAGGCGAAGCGTCAGGCTCATGAATTCGATTGGTGTTCTAATGTCAAACAATAACACGATCAAAACACATGTGTACTTTTAAACGTCACAAACTAAGTACACAGTCCATTGACATCGACTCATGAGCGAATGGACCAAACACCTCCCGCCACACGATCAGCGCCAGATCCAACCATCAACTTAGTAAATCATGGATTCAATTGGTATTCTAATGTCAATCAACAACATGATCAATAAATACGTACTCTTTAAAAGTCACAAACTAAAATCACAGTACACAGTCCAGTGACAGCGACTCACGAACAACTGTACCAAGCACCTCACGATCAGTGCCAGATCCAACCACCAGACGAGCCGCCAGCTTATCACTTCAGGTTGTGTAGACTGCCATCACTTCATGGGTGCATGTTTAGGAGCCCCTGAAACAATGAAACAAACTCGGCAGAAAAGTGGGAGAAGCAAAGGATTTAATTATAATGTAACTATTGAACGAGGTCGAGCGCCATCGACCATTGTCCTAATATATTCGGTACTGAAACCGTTTTTCGCAGCCTATGTAGTGGCACCAATGCGGAAAGAGTGAGGGGAGATCTGTTTTGAGTCCAGCTTAGCAACTGCTGCAGCCTTCCTCAACGTGCTAGAGAAGTATGATCGAGACAGAGGAAGTTTGTCAGAGAACCTGAACAAAAGCCCACCATCATGGCCCCGTAATTTCACATATTCACGCAGCAACCTGTGAGGGCATGTGCTGCCACCTGTGGGGTGAATGTCCAAATTGAAAGGGCGGCCTGTATTTTGCTTGTACAACAAGAAAATGAGTTTAAGCTTTGACTTCGCTATACGACATTGACTCATGTTGATGTTATGGTCCCCCTTTATTGCCTCACTGATCCGGAGAAAAGCAAAGCACATTAGCGTAAACATTAAGTAAAGCCAAAGTGAAAGTAGTGCACCCAGTTAGTGATAATGCTTTAATTATTCTTTTCAAATCACGTGTAGAGAGAGGACTACGTATATCAATACTTGGTCGATGCTTAGCAATGCCACGCATGTGCTTGGTGACCAGGTAGTTGGATGTTGGGCCAATAAAACCCGATGATTTATGCACATCCGCAATAGCAGATAAATATGTACGAATTGTAAAGGTGCCTTCCCTTCCTTACAAAGGGCCTCACAGAAACATCTAACAACCCAAGGAGAAGCAGGGAGAAATCGGCGCTTGCCCTCTTTAAGATTTTTCTCTGACTTTCCTGCCTCTCCCCAGTTTAGCACATTAAAATGTTGATAATTTTCCCCTGCCTCTCCCCAAATTAGCACTTTAAAATGTTGATAATTTTCCAAATTGAAACAAAACATATCGATGTATCAATGTCGCGCCGTGAACGGTTGCACAATTTAAATCAATACTAGAATTTCGTGCCAGGAATAGCCGAGTTTTCGATTTCGACATTTCTTCTTGTTTAAATGTGTGTCAGTAGTAGTAGGCGTCAAATTCTGGCACGGGTTCCTTTCAGTCCGCGTCACCATAACAATTCAACCATCATCATAGTTCCCAAGCGAACGACATTTATTTAAATTAGTACTCGGGCCTTAAACCCCTCCCCCCAATAGTACGCTTTGTACGAATATGTACATGTTGACAATTGTGAACGGCCCATACGTCATCATTGATTACAGTCAAACCACAGGTATTCAATCTTAAAAAATTCAAATGTGAAATCAGATCTCACAAAGTCTAGTAGAAGAAATTGAATTCTGAGTGAGTTGCTCCTTGTCTTATTGTTGCCCTGTAATAAGGTGCAATGAGTTGAATTCCTAGAACAGCGAACACAAAAAAGTTGGTTTGCAATATCCAACATTCAGAACACCCATGACGAAGCGAGTCAGGCAGCTTGTGACGGCGAGATTCTTGGTATGGGAGCTGTCCGTGTTTCTTAAAATAAACGCCATTACCGCAACAGCACGCGGCAGTCAGTCGACTCTGTGACATTTGGATAAGTGCGCGGTAGTAAATTATTTCCCACCTGACCTGTTCTGTAGTATTGGTGCCACTTCGGGCTCTCCCGGTACATCAGTCATTGGTGAGGCAAATATATCAGGCCATGTCACACCAAATACTTCACAAACAGTTGACAGGGCAATATATTGCCGATAAGCAAAGGTTGAAAGGTCGTCTCATTGGACGCAGTGGCGTTGAGGTTAGAACGTCGGACTCTCAATCAAAATGACCGAGGTTCGAATACTCGTGTTGCTCTGTCTATGGCAACCTCATTCACTCCACGTTTCCTCGGTCGCTCAGTTGTATAAATGAATACCTGGCCTTAGGCAGTGGTGGATATAAATGACGGAATAATCTTCTTGCAGTAGTTGTAGCGTGGCTGAATGCTTCCAAGGGAAGTCGAGTTGGTGATGGAATGAACAGGACTACCAGGGGTGGAGTGCAAAGCACTTTGAGACGTCCCGTGGACCGGATACTGCGTAGTATAAGTTTCCTTTACTTTAACATTATCATTCTATGTTGTGTATAATTTGAAAATAATTGGTGCGTAAGCACAATAACAGCACCGTATCAACGAATTTGTGGGAAATTCATTAAAGTAAATGACACGCATGATTATTTTAGGTTTCTTTGATTTAGTAAACCATATAATTTCAGCTTTATCAGATATTGTGTTATCGTTGGCTTTAATCTTATATATGTTATGCATGTCCTTTCAATGCCGCCCACAAAAGCACCAAAGCAGGAATGATACTGGAAACCATATGGGAAAAGAAAAAAGAGGACAACCAAAAGAAACGTACCAAAGAACCTTCGTAACGGAGGGACAAACAGAGAAACAAAGAAACCTGACCTGCTATGCTATGCTTAACTTAGGAAATTAAGTAAATTGAACAATTAAAAAACACATCGAATTTAGGGTTCGTTCATAGTTGTCGATATTAACTATGTACATCAGACGGCCATCCTTATCGATAAGTTGGATGCTTAAAAATCGGCACCTCCTCCGTCTTAACCACTGGACAATGACGTCTTCCGGTATTGTCCTTGCAAAATTAGACAATTAAATTATTGGAGCTGGGCCCATCCAGGGTTCCCAAGGTTCTTCGGTTTCTAATTTCATTGACCTACGAGGTTTTAGCAAATGTCCGTATTAGTCAGGAGGAGTGAAGTGCTTTAGCATTATCATCAATCTTTGGCAAAGTATGGGTTTTGTTAATATCCATTTGGGTGGTTTAGCTAAATCAAACTGGCACTTGACAACGTGGTTCAGTGGCGAAACTGTGCTGTATCGTGGCGAGCAAATTTGTCGTCACACGAATGTTTTCCTGCAGTGATGGGTTGCATGCTTTTTGCACGAACATTTTCGAGTATATACAACAACTTCCAGATATTTCATCGGTAAATGATGACATATTGAGCAAATGTTACTAACGTCGTCACACCGATGTTGTTCCTTGGGCGATGTCATATATAACAAATCTTCACAGTCTACAGCATTGTATGCATATTTCCGATCCTTTATTTGTAATCTAAACGTATGACAACATGTCCGTCAAACTTCACACTTTTAAACTTCAAAATTCGCACTCTTAAACATTAGTCGTCACATTGTTTAACATCAAACTTCACACTCATAGGCATCAAACTTCACACTCTTGAACATCAAACAATACACTCTTAGACAACAAATGTGTGCGTGCCAACGCAATGAAATTATGCTTGTAATTAGGTGCGAGCGATTTACCAAAACAACATTATGCATTGCAATATTCAATTAGTGCAGCAAGCCAGCAATTATAGCAGCCGTGTCTTTCTTAGTATTTCCCCCACAGGAAATACAATCAAAATCAATTCTTAGCACTTTCCACGTCGCGTTGGAGTAGATATGTGCGTTTGTGCAATTTTCCCATCTGTGGTGACCTTCCCTTTTCATATATCATCATCCATTGATACGCATGTGAGGCCAGATCGATGTTTCAGAAAATTTGACTCTGGTGTATTCCATGGTTGGAATGTCTTTCTCTGAGCCCAAACACACAGGTAGTGGAACAAGCAATTCATGTAGCAATTGGGTAACAGCATTTAATAGCTGACTTTTAAAACCATATCAACGTCTGCAATATTTTGCTTAGCAACGTAACATACTACCTACGTCATTCCGTATGCCATGAGCTAATTTTTGTAATCAACCCCATACGTAATACCACACTAATAACACATGAAACATATGGTTGTCGTTCAGAACAAGTGTATAATTCAAAACCATACATTTCCTGAATTAGCCAAAATTTGTGTCGTGCGAAAGCTCGCTTTTCACGATGTCATCCTCCGTGATTTACGCATACATTGTAATCCCAATCAATGCAAATAAAATAATTAAATTATAAGATGACGGTCTTAATTATATTTTATTTAAGTATATTTCTTCCGAGTGTTATGGTTCACCCTATATGGGTACCAATAAAATCATTTTATCATACTCTAGACGTTTTTCCTTAATTATTCCTTTAGGCAAAAATGGATATGTATGGTTTTGAAAGTCAACTCCGCTGATGTCGGGCCACACAGTGTAACAGCAAATAGAATGCAGGGTAACGCCGTCGATTAATAATAACTTCAACCCAGAGCATTTACACATCTATAGATAAAACCTATGTTTAAAGGCTTTCATTAACTTAACAAATGTATAGCCAGACTGAGTCCACGGTGCAGAGTTGAATACTACGGCAGGTCGCAAGGATTTGTTTGATGCTCTGCTCCAGTCTGGAATCAGTTATCCAATGGCGATTTCACATATTCTCCAGTCTTCGTGTTTCTCCGGGATGTGAATGGTCGCGTGTTTGCAGTCATCTCCTTGGCAGAGACAATCTGCTACGCACGTGATCAGACCGCCAGTGACAGAGTCGACGGCACGACTCATCTTGCACCTACGATACAGTCCGGCGTGTTCGCATGACGGCCACTTCGTTTGTCGGACAGCCACTGCGAAATGGGTGTCGGCGCAGACGAGACCGTGTCCGGTGATGTTGACCGTGAACGACGCCTTCAGTTTGTTTGGAACAAATTTCTTGATGACCAGTCCAGACAACAAGCACACGTATTGTGGCTGCGGATTCCACTTCTTAGAGAGCGTCGAAAACGTGTACATGTCTATAGATGCCAGTGATATACACGTGTCGTTGTTGCCGTCGTTAAGGCGCGCCGACAGTTGCATCTTGGCAGGCGGATCGAGGACAGGAGGAGCTGACATAGGAAAAAAATAGCAAAATTGTATCGTTGCTACTGCACTAACGAAGGACAAAGTTAATCATGACAGTAACATTGACACTGTGGCATGATATGCAAAGGTAATTGACATTACAATGACAAGCGATAAAGTTAATCACAACATAGGACAACGACAACAACACGTGACACGGTATTTGACAACAACAACAACATCTGTGAATACAAGTAAAAAACTATTTCTATGCTGAATAACACGACCGATAAACCAACAAACGTTGTCACAATTGGTAGGGTAATTACATGATGTGTTATATAAGTATTCTTTATTCAATCGAAAACAAATTAATGGTTTTGGGGCAAAGCACTTAAAGAGTTAAGTAAGAATAATCATTTGCAATAACAATTAAGAATATCACGCCAGTGCTTTACTCGGAATGTAATGAAAGACCTGGTCATCATGTCCACCGCTGAACGTGGGGCGTAGCAGGCACTAATGCAATTACAAGCAGCATGCGCATGCGCTGGACACTGATGGTATCGGGGCTGTCCGACCCACACACATGACACTGTGCGACGACGGGGAGCTGACACCAGTTGTGGTCAAGACAAACGGTTGGCTACGTGATGGCGATGGCGATGCACACAGAGCCACCAAAATGGGCCACATGGAGTACGTGGACCAGGAGAAGAACACAGACCATTGTGATGCTTGTGGGCAGGTGATGAGGACCCTGCAGGCGTACACATATATATATATATATATATATATATATATATATATATATATATATATATATATATGGATGCTTTCTCATGGGATGCTATCAATAACACATCAAGAGAAACCCATTTAGATGAATGTTCAGCATTTCACCACAACTGTTACGCCAGGTACCAAACTAATCACCTGTCGCCAAAACGTTTCAACTAAGGTCCGTTAGGAAGACAATATTTTTTTATATTGTTGTCCTACATTTTGAAGCAGAATAAACATCCGTATTGGAGTATTATATGGGAAAAAAATGTGCTATAAAATATTATCAGATGGTTATTACGCTAGGTAACAAGGTGTGGTGATTGTTGTTACCATGTACCAAACGTTAATGTTGCACAGCTAAAGACAAAGTTACGACCACTTCGCTCAGAGGCATTATAAAAGTATGTCCAAAAGTTACTGCAGGAAATACACGATATGTCAAGATATCAGGGTGGAAGCGAAATTATAAGAATAATGGCTACAAAAAGATTATGTTAGTGACACAGGAGGTGCTCGCTGAATGATGAAAATAAGGAAACGTTTTACAAGGAATATACTCCTTGGAAAAGTATTTGACACAAGGAACTCACAAAGAATCTGTACGCCTTGATACAAGGACCATCCCACGATACAAGGGATAGTTCATGTTATAAGTGATGCTGCCGTGATGCCAACACCAATACATGTCAAGGAAATTATGATGGATGGGTAAAGAAAAAAATTATACTTCAAACATTTTGGAAGTCGAAACCCCAGACACGAAGTCGACGACGTGGGTGGGCGCAAAAAAAATAATCACACGTAGTCAAAATGTGTATTATAACGTGCAGTTTGACGTCTATATATTGCATATATACTGTGCTTTAAAGATAGTTGTTACGCCCGGTACCAAGCTAAATTGTTTATTGTTACGCCCGGTACCAAATGTTAATGTTGTATAGCTAATAGAGATGTGTCCAAATCATAATCTCTGGACTATATTATCCACAAAACATCCCTCAGAAGTGTTGTATGGGAAAGGGTTATTTTTAAATTGTGTTCTAATCCATTTACCAGTTTGTATATGCAAAAGTACTGTGCACGTACGAGCAATTTCAAATCACATTCCCTGAACAGGGTCTCATTTTATGAATGTATAGATGGTCCCCTCCCGGTTGTTTAGTGTAACGTGAAGAAGAACATAATAACTGTCGATCATCACTATTATAATTCAATTCCAGCATTTACTTATATATGTATTTAGGGTGTTAAAACGAACTCGGTACCTTGGTACCGGGCGTAACAGTAGAGGGTAACATTCCTGACATGCGCCGCCTGCCACTTAGTGAGTTTTCGGATTTAAACAAAGAAGTTACAGAATTTAAATGTTTAGGCTACGAGTTTATCGGATTAAAGTTTAACAGAGATTGGAGAACACGAAAAAGTGGCCTCTCCCAAGACAACTGTCAGACAATTTTGGAGAATGGCCCTGATGCGTATCGCGGGTGGGTTTCTAGCAGTTTTAAGCAGGTTGACAGTAATTATCGCATATCATCCAAACTTTGGCACACAGCTGCTCATCCATGGAACATATTTCAGCGGAAATTGCCAATGTCATAGGATCTGTCCTGTCAGCAGAAAGTAGCCCTAGAATCGGGACGCCCGAAATACACGTCTAGTCTCTCTCAACCAATACACACATAAATGGCAAAAAAAATACGAATAAACAATAACGCAACATTTCAAACTGTGTAGTGCCCGATATATTTCCAAAAAAGATGGCAATACCAAATAAGTACTGACCATAGGTTAATCCCTTTGAAATTATAGATGGCTTACTTTTAGAAACTAAATGCTTATCACTTGCAATTACCAAATATGTCAATGTACACTGAGTCACACGAGGTGTATCGTTGAATGTTAATTCACCTTTACACATGGAGATATTGCAATAATCCCACCGTGTGGTAGCATTAATCGTGTAGCACCACGGCTCCTTCACATAGCAACCATCTTTGGCATCGTTGGAGCAGTAATTGTTTCGGCCTTTTACACAACGGCTGTGTTTATGAACCTGTGGAAAAAAACATCACACTATAAAACAGCGGGCTATCAACATTCCACGACCTTCTGATTCGGATTGTTCAGTCAGTTGCGGGGATTTAGAATTCTTAGACGCTTGGGGCATTACTAGCTATGTTTTCAAACTATCAATCCGACTTTTGTCATTTCCGTTTACTTTTCTAAATGTTTTTGTTTTGGGCAGCTAATTTGTCTTACTGTAGAACAAGTGCACATTATATAGCACATTCCCTTTGCATGGCGTTTTTGAAATGATGATCCTTTTTTATGTGAATGTTTCAATGATGGCTGGAATGACAAGTTGCTATAACAAAAATGAGTAACATTACGAGTCATCTGTTCAAAAATTAATTAGAAATAACATGATGCATACATTTTGTCGACAATTTACACTGTTGTAGATCAGTATATTGGCAACAAGATCCAAGCAGCACCACAAAAGCAAATCTGATATCTTTACATAACAAACTTACAACACCTGGGTCCGTTCGCGTGTAAAGTTTTTGAAGACAAAATAACGTATGTTTTCGGTTTTTAAATCATTCTCACCAGCAAATAACACGAGATGACGTCGATACGTCAAGGAGACGAAACTGACGTTCTATTAATACCGAAATGAGTTAATTGTTTAGATATGACGAACAACGTTTAAGTGATGTGTGCCATTTGGTGCAAATTGGAAAAATAACAGTCAAATAGTCATATTTCGATATAGTGCAAAGCTAGTGACACTCGTATCGTTGTCCTGACCTCATGAGACGTCCATGCCTGGCATGTCATCCCTGCTTCGGTTTTGTTTTGGTGCCCCTCATACTCGAGACCGTCGGGTGTCGTTAGGCATTCCAACGGGACTGAAACATCATCAACGACAATGATAACAACGACACAACAGTTGTCTTCCGGCAACAACAAATGAGAGTGAGAGTAGCAACATACACGGCTTTTTAAGTTCTTAGCAGAATGCAATGAAAGCGGCAAATCAAGTGAAATATTTCAAATGACGGCAAGAGGAGCCGATTCACCACTACCTTCGCAACAGTTTCTTTTGATTGCTTATGCTTATTTTGCAGCGCACTGTGTCGCTGTCAATAAAATTATAACTTTGGTTGTTCCCTGTCGCGTACTGCTTGCCATGTGTTGATGTTCCAAACTCAAAATGAGAAAAGGCATGCATGCATTGAATTAATACGCATAGCTATGACAACATTTCACGTGCCTTCTAATGTGATATATTTATCTGAATGTACTCGTACTTCCCTTGCAATTGTTTTCCCTTTACTCTACGTCATTCCACCGTCTTGCTACTTACAGCGCCATAGGTGTGTGAAATATGACACAAAATATTGTACATAGTTTTCAGCCACCAGTAACGAGTTTGTGACGTTTCAGTAAAATATTAATGGAAAATACATACGCACTACATACAAAAGGGTCGTATCTTCCATAATTGCAGAAAAAGTAAATTGTGAATGTGAGTGAATTATTATTTATTAGTATACCCGACATTTAATGACTTACGTCATACCTTGATAGTGCCTTCTTTATAATAGATTATTTAATAAAAAGTGGTTTGTGACTATGTATATATGTCTGGTTGTTCACCAATATCTCCTTCACTCTTAACAAGATTAAGATTTAACAAGATTGCCATCCAAGGTAAAGGCCCATATGGTAAGTGGACAATGAAGCCATTGGATTCTCTAGAGTCCAACATTTTATTCTATGTGAAATCAGTCCTTCTGAGATATCTGTCAACCTTGCTTTTAAACATATGCACGCCGCTAGCAGTTACACAATTTAATTTTTTCCATTCATTGATTGTCCTTTGTGAGAACGAGTACTTCCTAATATCTAATCTATACTGATCCTTTACTAATGTTACTTCATGTCCTGTAGTTCTATTACCTCTCTTGACTAAGAAAAACACATTTATATCAACATTTTCATGCCCATTCAATATCTAAAAAAACATCAATTTGATCTCCTCTTAACCGCCTTGTTTCAAGGGATGCTAAATCACATTCTTTAAGTTGTTCTTCGTAACTAAGATCTCTCAATTCTGAAATAATTTCAGTTGCTCTCCTCTGAATTATTTCAAGCGTATCTATATCCTTCTGACGACATGGTATCCAAGCTTGTATGTAGTACGAGGCCTAACAATTGATTTATACATAGGTGTAATTAGATTTTTTTCAATATATGCTATATTCCTCCTAATCAACCCAATAATTCGATTACCCTTTGAAGCTGCATTACCACACTGCTCTGAAACTTTCGTATCAGCATTTATTGTAACTCCTGAATCTTTTTTCTTTTACAGTAGTACATACAACAGTATCTCCCATTTTACAGTTTACCTCCTGTATGGAGGCATTTACATTTCCAAAATTTAATAACATGTGGCATTGTTCAGGCCACTTAACTAATTTGTCTAAATCGTTTGATAAATGTTGTTTATCACCATCATTGTTAACGATTGTAAACACTTGTGTCATCAGCAAATTTCATAACAATTCTTGTTATATTATCATCCAAGTCATTGGTATATATTAAAAATAATACAGGTCATAATACTGATCCTTGTGGTACCCCATTCAAAGCTGATTTCCAGTTTGAAACCTCCACACCTCCTACATTCTACAACACGATGTCTTCTATCAGTCAGCCATCGCTCTATCCAGTCGATTATGCCATCCCAATACCATATGCTTCCAGTTTAAGTAGAACTCGCTGATGTGGCAATTGTCAAAAGCTTTCTGAAAATCTAAATATATAATATCTACTGGTGATTCCTCGTCTATCCACTTAGTAATTTCTTTCAAACAACATAACTTATTTGTTAAGCATAACTTCGCTTTTAGGAATCCATGTTGAGATGGATTTAATAATGTATGCCTAATAAGGAAGTCCACCATATGATCTATAATAAACGTTTCTAATCATTTACAAAACGCTGATGTTAAAGTCACTGGGTTGTATTTCTATGACATATATCTCAAACCAGTTTTAAATAATAAATATATAAATAGTTTAATTTGCATATATTAATATATGGTGATGTACCAACTGACTAGAATTCCTCAATATACATCAGAACAATGAACTACACCGTATTGTGTCCACCCGGCCGTGAAAATACTGAGTGATAATTTCCTATGTTGGGGAAACTGATATATTCTTGAACGGTCAACGTATCACAGCACCGTTTGAACTCACTCCGTATCACTTTTGCTCGAACCTAATCATTTCAGTACGTTGGCACGCACACATTTGTTGTCTAAGAGTGCAATCTTTGATGTTTAAGAGTTTGAAGCTTGATGTTTAACAGTGTGAAGTTTGATTTTTAAGAACGTGAAGTTTGATGTTTAAGAGTGTGAAGTTTGATTTTTGACACTGCGAATGTTGGTGTTTAACAGTGTGAAATATGCTTAAAAAGTCTTTGTACACTTTTAGGCTCTCTGCCCGATCTGGTTATGTAGCCAGTAAGTGGAGTCTGGCGTACTGGTGTCTCGTTAAGTCTGTCGACAGCCGGCGCTGGAGGAGTTTCATGGGTCTTGTCCAGCTGCTTGTCAAGCGCGGGACTTGGTATTCGGGCTGCTCGTCTTCGGAGTTATACTGGGCTTCTTCGGTATTTCGAGTCTTCAGGAGGTGTCTCCGGTTTCGTTGATGTACACCACCGCGCTCTGATTTGAAAACGTACGACCGTGGCGATCTAGGTAGTGGAATTTCAAGTACGATAGCAGGTTCCCAGTGTGGTTTTGGGCCTGCGGTGCGCAGACGTACATGTTCGCCGCTGTGGAATGTCTCAAGTTCCTTTCGAGATTTATTGTAATTGGTTTATTGTGCTGTTTGCTTGCGTTCCAGCATGTTTTCAATAACACTGTGTTCTATATCTACGGGTCGCAGATGCTTGTTTGTGCGTGATATTGATGAACGCAGTCGGCTTTACATAGAGAGGTATGATTGGGACGCATGTCCGTGTACGGTTTGTTGCGTAGCCATAGCAGGCTCAGTTTCGGATCTTTCTTCTCATCTTTCGCTTTTTTCATTAGCCGTTTGATGCCATTCGATTGAGGAAAGGTGGGGCTTGATGTCAAGCGGTGGAAACCGTAAGTCTTTAGTTAATACAGGCTTATTAACGACATCGATAATACGACACATACATTGAGCTCCCGCTCTGGCGTCTGCACAAACAGTGATGACGCCCACTAAAACGCACAGTGCATGGGGCGCCGCTTGAACATTCAACTTGTGTTGTACTATGATAACAGACATGTTTTGTTCAAACAATATCAAAACTGACTAAACTTGATACCGTTTGAATTAGTTCGCTAAATGTGGCTCAATCAGATACTTAGGACATAGACGCAAGGAATACCATCCAGTGTTGGGTTTATGGAGGAAGTAGCCTTTCGTTGACAGGGATTTATTTAGTAGACAAATTAAAGACACAACATTCAACAAGCATTTAATTTTACTCGTGATGGTTATAACTGCAAAAATTCGAAGACGAATTGAATATACTATTCGCTGTACACAAATGCATACACTATACACGTTCACACATGCAAGGATTATTACATATGCAATCAGTTACCAAATTTAATGCTTGCCTGTATTTGATAATTAATATTGCTAAATAATGTTCTATTGGTTAGGATGACAGGATGGCTATCGTAGGGAACTCTCAAGTGGCACGCTATTTTGTTCTATTTTGTACATTAGTAGCTTTGGCGGAATTATATCCACTCTTGTGATTTATTAATCTTCGTTGCCTTTATTTTTAGCTACCATTTCTGGAGTCCCAATTAACAGCCTTACATTTTTTATTTAGCCTCCTGAAATTTAGCATCTGTCATTATTTATGAACTAATCTACTCTCATGTAAATATAGAACTGAATTATCCATTTATGTTTTCGCCGTTAAGAAAAACTATGATAATATGTTTCCAGCACTTTCTAATTTCAATTTGAAAACGAGAAGACGACCGAATTGAAAACTGCATTTGAAATTTGGAATATCACGGATAAAACAAATTTTCCGGTTTTGTGAAATTATGTAAGACTGAACTGACGCATATAGTGTATTAACCACGGGACAACAGAGTGAACTATATGCAGTTGTTTAACATTCCCACTGCCGAGCTTGAGTTGCTCACGACATGCAGCAAACCAATATTGACCGTCACCTTTCAGCTTAGAACTACAACTGATGAATTCACCGCAACAAAAAAATATAATACGTCAAAGATCGAAGCACTCTTACCGGTTGTATCGGTTGCGTTTGACCAGCAGCAAAATCCAGCTAAGAACAATGCAAGAAGCAAAAGTTCCGGATCAGAGGTCCGGAGGAAACACATTTTGTTCGTCATGTCCAGGTTTCCGATCAAAGCTTCTGATGATTTCCGACTGACATGTGCGATATCACGACCACTGAACACGTGCATAGCGAACAGGCATAACAAAAATCAATACAATAATTTATTCGCACTAGGGTCATGTACATAAAATAGGCCATAATGCAGGTGTCGTAAAATAGTACACCACGGAATACTTCTGTTGAGTTGTCAACGGCTATTAGAGAGGATGTCAACAGCAAGAGATGGTATCGCAATCAAAACACATTGCTTCACATTAAGTTATATTTTATTTATACATTAGCACAATAATATTACTTAACATGTACGGGGACGTAAATCTAACATGATATTTATTGTTGGTTACAAAAAAAGTCGTATAATACTGTATCTAACAATAGTTTAAACACGAAATGATTCATTTCATCTACGCTTTCTTTGGATATCGCAATATATCATAATATAATAACATTTTATTGTAGTGGCCTATGCTATATATAATAACCTCTTAAGCTGGCGTGTTATATTAAAATCAACAATAGTATTAAATTAATTTTGCACAATATGTATTTAGCTCCAAGGCAACGAAACACATTAGTTAGAAAGCTGTCGGCACTGGGTATCAACGTCGGTTTGGGCAGTTGGTAACTTAACGCACTACTCAACAGATGACGTGACCGGTCGTCAGGTTGTATATAATAGTCAAGATGATCGTATACAAGACGATGACCCGACACAGAAATACGATCCCCTCTGTGGGGCACACGGTATCGAAGAGATGCCTGCGAGCGCAGATACCTGGATGACATGTTTGGCATCTGGAGTCATGGGGAGGTGGAATTAAAAACATAATTGAACACATTGAATGTGTGGGGCGCGATGGCATACCGGTTAGAAAGCCGGAATCTCAATCGAACCTTTGGCAAGTTTGATCATCTCACGTTGCCACAATGAGTACCTTGCAATACAGACAGTTGTGGAAATGTGAACGATTAATCTTCACGCAATTGTTGCGTGGCTGATTACTTCCCAGAGAAGTTGAGATAGCCTTGGAATGAACAGGTCTGCCAGGGGGTGAAGTGTAAAGCGCTTTGAGCGGTCCTACGGACTGGATACCGCGCTATATAAGAACTTACCTTTTACCTTTGAATAATCATCAACAGTGCATAAAATTACCCCTTGAAACTAGCTAAGATTCGGTCAATTTTCTAGACACTACCATATTTAAATGGGGATCGCTTCCGGAATATGGGCCGGCTTGATAGCAAGTTTTTTTTAAACCCACGGGCACACACCAACTGCTATATAAGGACTCGTTTCACCCTAAACACACATTATCGGGCATACTTAAATCGCAAATGTTATGTTTCCACAGAATATGCAACAACACGAATGATTTTGAAAGCGCGACTACGGTCTTATTCGATAGCCTTAGACATACAGTACTGTGGCGCCAGGTTCTTACGATATATAAAGAACAGCACCCTTTATAACATCGAAAATGAGAAAATGGGCAGAGGCGGCCGCCGCGTGCCAAGGGGCAAAGTGTCGTATTTGTATACACATCGTCGACTTCACATCTATTCGGGGAACGCATGACGCGACAGCAGCCAGTAATAACAATTGCGGTACTGAGAACGTGGTTTATTTGGTCAGCTGTAACATCTGTCCTGCCAGATATATAGGTATTATGTAAGCTCGAGGCCGGATTACGTTAACCTGAGTGTTGGGATTAATGATAGAACCAATAACACAACATCCACCTCTGTCCCTGGTATGAGAAAACTGGTCGCCAAAACAGCTAGGGTTTTTCCCAGATCACATAGTTGTCCCTGAGATTAACTACCCTGACCACCTACCTATGGACCAAAAACGGAATTTGAAAACTTTTAATGACCGACTACACAAACTCCCGCTAGTTACGATAATACTACAACTAGATGCTGAAAAATTAAGGACAGTTGAGGTAGACATTCACTGGACGGTAACCACAGCTAATTCCATTCTGGTCCACTGGTTTAGTCATTTAAACTGCTAAGTCCCCAGGGCATGCAGGCCCAAACTCTTAAAACAACTTTGAAAAATAACAAAATGGTTGTCAATCTAAGTCATGTCAAACTAACTCGGACACAATGCGAGGTCCTAGATTATGGTTTAGACTTTATCCCAACACCTAGGACAAACGAACTCCCAGTCGCGCAGGAAGCGATACAGAAATTCGCCAGACAGATAAAACTTAGGTACTTCTTTCACGGTTGCCGGTCGATTAGTACAGATACTAAATTCGTGGATAAATCAAATTGGTCTCCACCGTGCCATGATGATTTTAGCACGATGAAGCTAGACGAACTAGATACACTTGTAACGTTTTGCGTCAATGATAGGGTTAACTCGGGTAACCTATCAGATCATCAGCTTAACGCAATTAAATCCCTTGGGAATAAACCAGAAATCATAGTTAAACCAGCGGACAAAGGCTCAGCCACAGTAGTCATGTCACGGGAGGCTTACATCTAGGAGGTCGAACGACAATTGGGGAATGGAAAACATTACACTAAACTGGCGTAACCAATCTACCCAGTAGCTGCAAGGAGAATAACAGGAATTATGAAGAAACTTGAGGGATCGGGTTATATCACGAATAAACAACTTAGCTATTTGAATCCACCTGACGAACCACGACTTAGACAACTATACTTACTTCCGAAAATTCACAAGGCAATGTATAAATGGCCTCAGGCGGACAAAATGCCCCCTGGCCACCCTATTATATCCGATTGTGGTTCCGAATCGTATAGAGTAGCTATAGATTCTTTTTTGCCACCACCATCGACTTCTCATGATTCTTATGTCAAAAACACCACTGAATTCCTGGACAAAGTTATCAAAATCATATGCCCAGCCAATGTCATGCTATTTACCATGGATGTAGAAAGTCTCTACACAAACATTGACAATACAGCAGGTCTGGCAGCAGTCAAACAGGCATTTTCTAACGTTGATAACCCGGACCGGTCGAACAAGGAATTTTTTTTATTATTAGACATATCCCTGAAAAACAACGATTTTCAATTTAATTCGGAGTTTTGCCTTCATATACATGGCACGGCAATGGGGAAAGCGTTCGCCCTAAATTACGCAAATATATTTATGGCTGAATGGGAAAACAGGCATTGCGAAAATGCACCAAATAACCACTAATTTATCTCAGATACCTGGATGACGTTTTTGACATCTGGAGTCATGGGGAGGCGGAATTTCATTATTTCTTGAACACGCTGAATAATCATCAACAGTGCATAAAATTAAATTGTGAAACTAGCTACGATTCTGTAAATTTTCTAGACACTACCATATTTAAAGGGGATCGCTTCCGGAATACGGGCCGGCTTGAGAGCAATGTTTTCTTAAACCAACGGACACACACCAACTCCTGCATAAGGAATCATTTCACCCTAAACACACATACTCGGGCTTATTTAAATCGCACATTTTACGTTTCCACTGAATATGCAACAACACGAATGGCTTTGAAAGGGCGACTACGGCCTTATTCGATAGCCGTAGACGTAGGTTCTTAGAGATATATCGAAAATGGGAACAGGGTAGAGGCGGCCGCCGCGTGCCAAGGGGCAAAGTGTCGTACTTGTACACACTTCGTCGACTTCACACCTATTCAGGGAACGCACGACGCGACACCAGCCAATAATAACAATTGCGGTACTGAGAACGTAGTTTATTTGATCAGATGTAACATATGTCCTGCCAGATATGTATGTGAAACAGGCAACGCGCTTAGAACTCACTTTAGACAAAACAGATCAGATATCCTACATCACAACGACACCCCGGTAGCGCATCATTTTAATTTAGCTAACCATTGATTATCTAATTTTAGAATCACAACTTTGCAAACCGGCCCCCGTTTTCTGACAACGCGATTCTAGAAGGAATATATAGACGCAACGCTGAGTCATGTTGGATGAACAAGCTCAATACTACGCAGCATAATGCTTTGAATATTAGAGATTCGACCTCTAACATCATACCATTTGTGATACCATTCTCCGGTCAGGCCAGTACGGTGGCCCGTCTGGCAAGGGCGACATATAAACAGCTGCAGCTAGTATTCCCGAGGATGTTTAGCCCTAGATTTATAACAATTTACTCTAGGAATAAGAATCTAAAGGAAATCCTACTTTCTACCACATTCAAGTAGCTAAAAAAACAGGATGTTATGACGTGTTAATTTTGGGTAGAGGGAAAAGGTGCTTCACCTCCTACTACACCATATTTTCATTATGGGTAGTGTGCACAAAATCGAACACCTCGAATATACGTTGATGGCTTCACATTTAAGCCCTAACTGTCTTCGTTCCCCAATCATTAATTGTTCATCTATCGTATGCACATGCGTCCACCATATTTAGTCTTAGCTTTCCCGCCTTTACCCGACACCTGTGAGAGAGACACACCAGCATTGCTGCCGTCTTTCTGACGGATCAGGCCGACATAAAGGAACGTATGGGAAAACGGACCTAATATCAATATCCATGTTTTACAGCACTCACTTATTTTAACTAACTACGATGCACATATTTACACCTTAGGGATTGGCAGTAGTAAGTACATCCAACATTTAGAACCATAACCAATCATACACTTACACGATGTAACTTGAAGGGGTTCACCAGCACTGTTGCCATGTCGGATAGAAAGCCATTGAGTACCTATGAAAGGGGACGGTTATTGCGTATATAATCATTAACCAATTTAGAATAAGCACAGTGGCAGTTTTAGTAAGGTCAGAGTCAATCGGATACTTTCGTGAAATTACTTACAGGGGTATAACAGAACTGCTGCAATCACAGACGTTAACTCATAGGAGTATCTACGAAGAAGCTTTTGATTAAATATACATATAGATTTCGTGTGATAGCAATAAGACATCCAGCTACTTTCATCGTCGGATTTCCTCGGACATGTATCATATTCTTGTTGACAACTCGATCGCCTTCAATTAACTATTCCCATACTGAAGTACAAGATGAGACCTGAAGCATAAGATGACGCTTCCCACGGCCAGTCCATGCACACACACACACACACACACACA
>SDWI01000008.1:660352-673866 GCA_009193005.1 Lamellibrachia luymesi
GTGTGTGTGTGTGTGTGTGTGTGTGTGTGTGTGTGTGTGTGTGTGTGTGTGTGTGTGTGTGTGTGTGTGTGTGTGTGTGTGTGTGTGTGTGTGTGTGTGTGATGTGAGCGCTGCGACAGTTCCGGCGATGGTCGCGCGTGTCGTCGTGGAACTATCGAGCAAAGTTTATCATAGCAATTAGACTTGATGGTTACCATGACACGTTACACCCGAATAATCAATACGAAATTAATATATTAATATATTGATGTGTCGTGACTGTGCACAGCTAGTCGCTGATGCAATTCAGTCTGGGCAGGTTTGTTATGTTGCAACGGAGACACATAATAATATAACATATTTGACGCTGATAGTATAGGTCACAATCAACTCGATATTTCATACAATGTTTTTTCTCATAGCAGTTGTAGTCCACCTGATATATCAGCCACGTTCCCCACATGACGCAGTGTGCCTAAGATTATGTTTGACATTCATCGATCTAACATCTGAACTGAAGCGCAATCATTGGACATTCAATTAACAGAAAGGATTTCGTTGCTTCGTTGCTTCAGTAATTATTGTATTAGTTGCGGCTTGTCGCGACAGCAAAGTCTCGATTTGCGTACACTTCCAGCCACCAGACCTGTTGGCAAAGCACAAGTCAATGACCTCAAAGTCGAAGTGAATTCTCGACTTCATCTATCTTAATTCCACGTGATGTCGCAAATCATGAAATTAGTCTGACCTTTACATTATCATGCTGTGGTGTGTGCAAAATGGCCACTGCTTCATTTAAAATGATTGGTGCGAAATCACAATTAAACACGGGAAGGCCAGCTACCAGAATATCCTGATAATCGAAATACCAAACTTGAGTAGTTGCGTGAGTTAATCTCTGAGCAGGCGCGCTGTCCGGCAATGACAATAAGCCGAAACATATAGGGGATTCGTAGTGATGCATGCGGTCTGACCACCCCTTATAGGCTTATGCATGTGTCTGTATACTTATTTGGCATGACATTAGCCGGATAACCATCTCGTTGACTATATCAATTCACGTTGAGCGGCTTTGAGAACAGCAAATGATTTGTCATGATGTAGCCATAGCCAGTACAACTGATTGTCAATGTACTGTTTGTTCGACTATGTGACTAAAATTCTAACAAGCTGATATGGAACGTCTGCGTTTTAAAATTGTGTTAATTAAAAAATATGCAAAAGGGTGGTCTAGTATTTATCTTTATTCCACATCGCTGATGTCACGAAACCGGAGTGCTGATCACAAGCAGGCATTCTCGGCAAGTTATTAGAATTCCGTTTTCACGGACCGAAAATATTCTGTGCCAGAAGTAGGCAAATGCGTACTGCGCATGCGCGCGTGAACGCAGTGAACCTGGCGTAACCTCATTAATTGTGATGCCGTGCCAGAAGTAGCCGAGTTTTATATGATGTGTTCTACTTTTCGCCATGTTGAAATGTTTGTATAGTAGTGTTATGCATCTACTCATGGCACGGGATCCTTTTGGCCCGTGTGACCGTAACAGTTCAACCGTCATCATAATTTGCATGCGACCAACATTTATTTATATCGGTACTCGGGTCCTAGCCCCCTCCCCCCTTCAGTACTCTTTGTACGAATAGGTACATGTCGACAATTGTGAACTGCCCTTATGTCATCAATGACTACAGTCAAACCGTGGTTATTCAATCGTAAATAAATCAAACGTGACATCAGATCACAAAAGGTCTGGTAGAAAAATTTGAATTCTGGGTGAGTTTTTCCTCTTTTTTGCGATTGTTGCCTTGTAGAAGGTGTCTGTGAGATGAATTCATAGAGCAGCGATCACAAACACGTTGGCTTGCAATAGTCTATATTCAGAACACCCCTGACGAAGCGAGTCAGGCAGTTTGTGACGCTGATATTCTTAGTATGGACGCTTTCCATACTAAGAAAACACCATTACTGGAACAGCACGCGACAGTCAGCCGAGTCTGTGACATTTGGATAAGTGCACGATAGTACATTTGTTCACACCCGACCTATTATTTTGAATTGGTACCACATCGGGCTCTCCCATTATGGCAGTCATCGGTGAAGCCATACCAAATATTTCTCAAACAATTGACCGGGCAATATATTGCCTAGAAGCATATGCTGACTGGTCCTCTCGTTGGGCCCAGTTACGTTGTGGTGAAACACTATCTATCGAAATGACCGAGGTTCGAATCTTCGTGCTGATGTTTCTAGGGCAACTTCGTTCACTGCACGTTTGGCGCAGTGGCATTGTGGTTAGAACGTCGGACTCTAAATCGAAACGACCGAGGTTCGAATCTTCGTGTTGCTCTTTCTAGGGTTACTTCGTTCACTCCACGTTTCCTCGGTCGCTCAGTGGTATAAATGAGTACCTGGCCTTAGGCAGTGGTGGATATAAATGATCGAATAATATTCTTGCAGTAGTTATAGCTTGGCTGAATGCTTCCCTGGGAAGTCGATTTGGTGATATAATGAACATGACTACCAGGGGTGGAGTACAACTTACCTTTACCTTGATATTCTCATTATATGTTGTGTACAAAGTGGTGAGAAAGCATAATAACTTCACCAGTGTCATCGGATTTGTGAAAGATTGATTAAAATAAATAACACGCATGATATTGTTAGGTTTCTTTGATTTAGTAAAGCATATATTTTAGCTTTATCAGAGCTTGTGTTGTCGTTTGCGTTAATCTTATACATTTTAGAATGCCGCCAGCAAAAATACCAAACCAGGAGTCGTACTGGAAACCATTTGGGAAAATAAAAAAGAGGACGCTTAAAATAAACTAACCAAAGAACCATCGTTACATAGGGACAAACCCAGCAAATAAAGAAACATGGCCTAGCAATAACGCCTTAATATAGCAGTAGATGGCGTCATCGATTGCTCTCTGCATAGTGTGCTTGCCGTGAGTAAGTGTGAGTGAGTGAGTAAGTAAGTAAGTAAGTCAGTAAGTAAGTTGATGGATCACAACCAACTCGATATATTGTACACTGTTTTCTTCTCAAAGCAGTTATAATCCACCGTGATACTGAGTGCCTAAATTGTTTTATGATATTGATCGATCTAACATGTGAAATTAACCGCAATCGTAGTGAATCGCACTTTCAATTAACAGGAAGCATTTCGAATGTTCTAAATGTAGGTCAAATTCTGGGGGAATTATGTCGACGCTTCGATGCTTCAAAGCACCAAGTTGTATACATTAGAGTGATATTGAATATTAAGAATATATGTGAACGAATTGTTGTTTGCGTAGTTTTATAGAGTAGCTAAATGACTCCGACTACACAAGTCAGCCAGGGCCGTGGTAGAATAGCTGCTTTGAATGATTTATTGCAAGGCCAGTTGTGCAGGGGTATCCTCGGGCAGGTGCAACACATAGTCGAACATAGATCTACCCATCCCCTGTACTTGCAGTGACAGCGGTCCTGTGCCATCTTTGTTAGATGTCAAACGGAAGTGTTCTTGCAAAATTTGCAAATTAAACTTTTGGAGCAAATGTCATGATTACACGTGAGGAATGAAGTGTTTTTACATTATTATCAATCTTTGGCACAACATGGATTTTGCCACTATCCACTTGGGTGGTTTAGCTACAGGTTTTTCGAACCAACCCTGCTTTTCTGTTGCAAATCTAGGATTAATACAATTAGTTATTAAATCAAACTGGCATATACTTTGCAACATGGTGCAATGGCGAAACTATTAGGTGATGTATCAAGACGAGCAGATATTAATAATGTCGTTACACGTATGTCGTTCCTGGGGTGATGGGTTGTTTGCTCTTTTTCATCAACATGTACAACTCTCAGCTGCATGCCTTTCGCGGCACTGATGATGTGACGCTGGTTTCTGTATTCTAAGGTGATGTCGGTACCTAGTACAGCAATTATCGAAGTTTTTTCTCATTATTATTTTATCAACTTGTGTAATTTTCTCTTTGTCTCCTTATCGCTAGTGTTGTGCAATCACATACTTTTAGTTATTTTTCATGACTAATTTTTTGTGATGGTTTACTACATTGGCAAAGTACTGAGATAAATGGCTAATGATTGATTAATGCTTATGAAATCAGCTTCTTGATGCTAGCAGAAACATTTATGATACATTTCAAATGCCAGAAATTCCAGATATTCCATCAGTAAATGATAACAGCATCAGGGCCATATTGAGCAGATGTTACTAATGTCGTCTCACGGATGTTGTTTTTGGAATGATATCATATAACAAAACTTCATAGTCTACAACCTGATAGTGTTCGATGCTGTTAATCGCTCAGCGTTACAGGTCTGACCCCATTTAAAACGTATGTTTCTTATTGTGGCCCACTTTCCGTTACTACACAAAACTAATAAATACACCAGCACTGTCAGCAGATATCCGGTCCGTTACTGGTAGCTACAAGACTGACACAACACAGCCGTGTCTATACGTAGGCTTTCCTTATGTTACTGTCGCCAACAATGCAGTATGTCCGCACTGTGATAACATATACTCTGTCCCTGTCAAACGCCTCTCCGATTATGATAGTCTAAGGAGCAGGACGAACCCCAAAGAATAAAAAGTTGCACACGACCACTGACCTTGATGATAACGGGTAAGGGTATCACCCAGAATAAGGTTAGCTTATTAGCGCTGGTGTAACATGGTGCATTTGAGACATTACTGATGGCGCAAAGGCAATTAATAATGTAAGTTATAAAAAACGTCTTGATGGGAACGGTTGTATACGCTTACTGCTATGGTAGATAACAATTCTACATGAAGACTAATTCTTCATTGATAGCACATCCGAGGATATATTTTTTAACGATGACTAACGTGTCGCGGTCACGCGGTAACACAATAACAACACTGTGAAAAAAACACTTGCTCAATGAAAACGGCGCATGCCTGATACGAGTTGAACCCGCGTGGGTAGACAATGGTTCTTGCTTTATATAGAAAAAAAGGTTTTTCACAACCGTACATTTTTTATCACGAACGTTTGTGCTGTCTTGTGAATAGTGCTTCGGACGAACAGCTGAATCGCGGTTCAAACTCTAATCCCAATATTAACAAAGTTATTTCCCAAATTCAACCTGACATCAACGCAACATACCATAATAGTCGTTTCTGACAAAAAAAACATTATTTTTTTTCGTCGAGTTTCTCAACATTCCACACTCGCCTCAATAAATATCGTTCTACCTACAATAAAATTTAAGAAAAGTGCGGACTGTTCAAGAAGTGGATAGCTATTTGGGGTGGTCGCATCGACTCTTTTGAACTCACTCCATGTTAGTGTAAAACCTTTAGGAAACATAACATTTATATATAACATTTCGCCGTCAACTAAAAACCCACCTGTGTAAATGTGCTAATCCTCTATAGCGCGCAAGCGTACCAATCCAATTGTTTACAACTGGAACTGGTCAGCAGCGGACCCACCTAAGCCATGAAGGGGGGTCTTAGACCCCCCTGCGTCCGTGGCAAATTGTACGGTAAAGGAACACGAAGGGGATACCGGGACTAGTCCGCCCCAGGGCAAGGCCACCAACCGGCTTTTAATCCGTGCCGTTGCAGAATTTAGTAATTTCGGTCACACGATTAAGTCACATAACCATCAAACTACATACAGCGCAGTGTTCAAAATTACAACTGACTCTTGGGGGCTCCTAAATAAAAAAAAAATAATTGTCAGGCATTGTAATGTCAATTAACGCCTATTTTTGTGGAAAAAACTTGCTTGCTATCATAGCGACCTGTACTTATTTCGACGTGTAATTATTTTACTAACTTAGATTGAATGCACTTGTTGTAAGTAGCTATGAATAAGAGCGTCTGCTAAATGACTAAATTGTAAATTGTGGTCTAAGCCATTGTTACTGGAGTAATGCAGTGCTCTGTAATTTTGAGAAGTAAAATGTTAAGGTAAAATGTGCCTCAACTAGACACTCATTGGTGGCATTACTGCAGACACCCAACAGATGGCGCCCTTAACCACAGAACACGCACTCACCAATGATATGAGTGGAATGATTTAAGATGTTTTTAACAGAGATTGACTGAATGACAATATAGTGAGCTGAATGAATCAGCTAAACTACCAACATAATGATGTTATGTCCTGCAAAAACCGTCAAGTTCTGCGAAAGCCGTCGAGTTGTCATGTCAGACGAACCAGAGGTGCAACAGCGGGTAATTACATCAGTACAACGATAAAATGTGGGACCCCCAAGGTTACGTTTTTCTTTCTTATGTGAGGTCCCTCTTGCCTTATGGTAGGACCACCAGACCCCCTCATTTCGAACACTGATGCAGCGGGAAACCGACGTCCATGAGTTGCTGGCTGGAAAGTTGTGAACTAGGAAACTGATTTTGGTGACTGAAAATATATATATTTTTTTTCGATTAAATTTCAGTACTTATAATTGGCATTGGTTAGTCATTCAGAGTTCTCAGTGAGGCCCTCATATCAGATATATTGTTTGGATATTGCGTTGTTGCTCTATCCATTGCCAGTGGTATTTAGTTGCCGCCCACCAAATATGCCTTTGTGTTGGGGCACGTCCGCCTATGTGCTACGGGACAAGTTCGTCCCTAGGATATCTGATGTAAAATGCTCAGGATCACTTGTGAACATAAACACACTAATATGCACTCTAATAAACACTTCCAATTGTCCGGTTTGGTGTTATTTTCTGGTAAAAAAGTGACGATACTAGATTTGTGTTCACCATTTTATAGCCGATGCAGTGTCAAACGTTGTTTTTTGTTTGCCTTGTTTATTTTATAGATAGCACAGAATGTGTGAGGAATTTAAGTTTCTAACAAACGTGTGTCACAAACATGACGTTTTTGTCATAAAAAATAAGACAAAACTGCACTGTTCTTGTGCTGCTTCAAGTACGTGTGGGCCGAACTTGCCCCGGCCCCTGGGCGGACTTGTCCCGACATAAGGCAAGTCTGCCCATGCTTGGGTAGATCTACTAAGAGTCATATTTGTATATTGGCTTGTAACATTTTTGGCATTTGTTGATTGCACACATGTGGACAATATACTTTCGTTCAATTTAAGGCCGAAACTGATCATCTTGCTCTACACATACAGTCTCCAGATCTATTAACATGGAGGCGGACTAGTCCCGGTCTCCCCTATATAGGCCTACATCGGATCTAGTGTCAATGTAAAAACTGAAGTATTAGCACAGCCGGCTAATATTAGCCCTTATGTAAGTAGAACGACACATCGACCCATGTGTCGCCCCTCCCCCCCACCCCGGTTCGAAAGTTGAATGACATATGACTACGACTGACTGCCAACAAGCCTAGATCCCCCTGCTGCTTATCGATTATAAACTGCTTAAATCCTTTTGTTTTGGTGCGCTGCCCAACTTGGGTCTCCCGAGGATTTTAGCGCAATGTGTTTTCATATATTATTATAAGTTCTCAATGTCAAAAAAACGCACATCATTACGTACTGGTGGGTGGTGACCATAACTGAACAGATACATTTCAGTGGCGCCACCTAACGAATGGCCTTGACGCTCCTCAACTCAACTAAAAATTCGCGACAGTGGCGCCATTCAGCATATCACCAGTGCCACGAAATTTATTATCAATTAAAAATGGGCTGCGCGGACTGTGCGGAGTGGTGTGTTGACTGGGCAACGCGATTGTTATTTACGATTTGCTACTCCATTTCTACTGTGCATTTGAGTAAACGTGACATAGTTAAACAAAAACGAACGTTATTTTGTTTTTATGCACATTTTCAACGCAAGCATCATCCGTATTTGTATACAATTAAAATGAAAAAAATTGGAGTTTACCAAATGAAATGACTACATTCCAAATGTAAGTTGTGGCAGTGGTGAAATCGTGAGTGACTTGCATTACATTCACTATGTGGCGCCACTAGTGGAGGGTTTGGACGTTACTGTGGATACCAGAAGCGGACAACATGATGGATAGCGTGTTGGTAGCTACGTCACGTCAGTTGAATATGTTTATTGGCATTTCTGCATTTTTATTGCATTTCGCTTGCTTTTTATGCTTTTCTTTAGTACATTATATATTTATTGTAATGTTTTAATAAATTGATCAGTAAATATTGCAAACTTATGACATGGTTTGGAATGCAATGAAGATAGCAACTCGTCTATTATGATCTGATGTTTTATTAACTTATATTTTCGTGATATACATTCATTTGTTAGACGACAATGACAATATCATGTCGCATGACGTAGCTTCAGAACACTTGCTCGAATTCCATCAATGGCTTAATGGAATCTAGGTGCCAACCAGCTGTTTATTGTAATAAGGCCACTTTTAAACGCAGCGCTCATGTGAGACTGAGTGAGTTCAAACGGTGCTGTGATACGTTGACCGTTGAATAATACATCAGTTTCCCGAGGACACGGAATTATCATTCAGTGTTTTTTTACGGCCGGGTGGACACAATCCTGTCTAGGTAATTGTTCTGATGTATGTTGAACAGTTCTAGTCAGTCAGTACATCACCATTTATTAATATTTTTATGCAAATCAAACTTCACACACTTAAACTTAAAGATCACTCTCTTAAACACCAAACTTCACTCTGTTAAACTCCAAACTTCACACTCTTCAATAATAATAATAATAATAAATGTACTTATATAGCACCCGATCAATCGAGATTGCTCTCAGGCGCTTTACATAGAAAGTATTATTTTACAGGCCATACAATTGCTAAGAGAATAATTATACTGAGAATAGTCTACACAAATGATATTAACAATGCTAACAAAATAACCATGGTAAAATATTATATAACACTACTTTAAATATAGTTTGTAATATAAGTAAAAGTAAGAAAATTATCATGATCAACAAATTAAATATACTAAAATATACTAAAAACTATTTTAAATATATTAATTTATACAAGTATTTCGGAAATACAGGTAGTTATTCAGAACACTAAAGAAGACACGGGTTGAGTAGGGATGGCAATTAACATGCTAGTCCAGAAGCTATGTAAGGAAGAGGAAATTGGATTTGTGGGGAAGTTTTGTTGGGAGGGCTGATATGTATATGAGGGATAGGCTTCATCTAAGTGGAAAGGGGCAGCAGTATGTGTGGACAAACTTACAGCAGCAGTAGATAGTGGCATGAGTAGCATAACAACTATTTTTGGTTATAAACATTATTTAAACTAGAAGCGCAGGGGAGTTACTTAGAGGTGTCTCAAGCAGGACAAGAGGCCACTAGTACACTCAAACCATTAACAAAATGTCCTGAAAACATATCTGAATCTGGTTATAAATGCCTTTGTTTCAATGCAGGGAGCATAGTAAATAAGAAAAAAACAATTAAACATTGTGGTAGAAGATGTTGACCCTCGCATAATTGGTATAACTGAATCGTGGGCCAATATAGACTTAACAGTAGCTTAATTAATACTGACAGGATACGTAATATTTAGGAGAGATCGAATAGGAAGAAGGGCAGGGGGAGTTATTTTATATGTTCAAGAATCTATTCAGGCTGATGAAATAAAACTAGAAAGCGATGCAGATTGCGATGTAGCTGTTTGGTGCAAGATATTTTCAGGAAATTCAACATTAACTATTGGATTAGTTTACCGAAGTCCAAACATAAGCGAAGAGGACAACATAAAAATACAAAATGCTATAAAGGAAGTGAGAAAAGGGAGTGTATCATAATGGGATATTTTAATCTTGGACACATACAATGGAAATCTCTAGAGAGTACAGGAGGTGAGGACAAACAATTTATATTTTTAATTCAGGATAGCTTCCTTACTCAGCACGTGCTAGAACCAACCATGGGAGAAAATGTATTAGACATAGTTTTATCATTATTTATCATAAAAAGAATTAGTGTACAATAAATACATGAAACAATAAACATATTCGAACCATTGGGAAACAGTGATCATAATCAATTATATTTTGATATCAATGTAAAATCAGAAAGTAAAAATAATAAAAAAATACAGAAGAAACTTCCACAAAGGCAACTATAAAGATATGATAAAATACTTTGCAAAGCTAGATTGGAATAACATGTTGACGAATAAAACCGCAATTGAATGTTAGAACATTACAAAATATGAAATCGAGAGTATCATCGCAAAATTTTTTCCCTTGAAAAAACAAGGAAAATGGTCTACAAAGAAACACTTGTCAAAAGAAACTATTAAAAATATAGAGCTCAAGCAAACTATGTGGATGGTTTATAGGCGTACCAAAAAGGATGAAGATTATGCTAATTATAAAGAGGCACTTAATGCAGCTACAACTGAAATTAGATAATCTAAAAGAAGCTATGAGCAAAAACTAGCATGTAACATAAAAAAATGACAGTAAGAGTGTTTATGCTTAATTAATTATGTCAGGAGTAAACAAAACGTAAGAGACAAGGTCGGACCTCTAGAAGACAGTGCTGGAAATATAATATCACAAGGGATTTTAATGGCGTAAAACCTAAATGGTTACTTCAGTTCAGTGTTTGCCACAGAGGATATTAGTTCATTACCAGTTCGATAAGCTAATTTTCAGGAGGCTAGATCTGACTATTTGTGACAGTTAATTGTATCTCCGGAAATAGTAGCTAAGAAAGGCAATGAAGGATAATAAATCACCTGGAGTGGATGGAATTTCTCCAAAACAACTAATAGAAACGGTGGAACAACTTAGTATACCACTTGCAGGAGTGTTCAATTGTCATTAAAAGAGGGAGAGAGTGGTTCCTTTTGAATGGAAAGAAGCAAATATCATATCATTATTTAAAAAAGGATCGAAAAATAAGCAAGAGAACTACAGACCAGTGAGTTTAACGTCAATGATTAGTAAATTATTAGAAAGGTTAATTAAATACCATATTGTGGACTTCCTTGTTAGGCATACATTACTAAATTCATCTCAACATGGATTCCTAAGACTCGAGTCAACACGTCTGACTTTACATTCTCATACTATGGTGTGTACAAAATGACTATCATAACGTAAACGGATAAGCTATATTCCTCAACTCATTTATTGTAGTTTCACAATGGTGAATAAAGGACCGTTCACAACGGTCGACATCTATTCGTAAAAAAGCATACTTATTTTCTGACTTCCCTGCCTCTCCCCAAATTAACACTTTAAAATGTTGATCATTTTCCAAATTGAAAAACAAACGGTTACACGATTTAAATAAATACTAGAATTACGTGCCAATTTGTGTATAGTACTAGTAATCGTCAGCTTCTGGTACGGGTTATTTTAGTCCATATCAGCGTAACATTTCAACCGTCAGCATAGTTCGCAAGCTACCGACATTTATGTAAATTAGAACTCGGGCCTTCGCCCCCTCCCCACAATAGTACGCTTTGTACGAATAGGTACATATCGACAATTGTGAACGGCCCATACGTCATCATTGGTTATAGTCAAACCACAGGTATTCAATCTTACAGAATTCAAATGTGACATCAGATTACAAAACGTCTGGTAGAAGAAATTGAAGTCTGAGTGAGTTGCTCCTCGTGTTATTGTTGCCCTGTCGAAGGGTGCTATGAGTTGAATTCCTAGAACAGCGAACACAAAAAAGGTGGTTTGCAATATCCAACATTCAGAACACCCATGATAAAGTGAGTGAGGCAGTTTGTGACGGCGATATTCTTGGTATGGAAGCTGTACGTCCTTCTTAAAATAAAGGCCATTACCGCAACAGCACGCGGCAGTCAGTCGACGATGTGACATTTGAATAAGTGCGCGGTAGTACATTTGTTCACACCTGATCTGTTTTGTAGTATTGGTGCCACTTCGGGCTCTCCCGGTACATCAGTCATTGGTGAGGCAGATATATCAGGCCATGTCACCCCAAATACTTCACAAGTTGACCGGGCAATATATTGCCGAGTAGCAAAAGTTGAAAGGTCGTCTCGTTGGACGCAGTGGCGTTGTGTTAGAACGTCGGACTCTCAATCGAAAAGACCGAGTTTCGAATCCTCGTGTTGCTTTTTCTAGGGCAACTTCATTCACCCCACATTTCATCGGTCTCTCAGTTGTATAAATGAGTACCTGGCCTTAGGCAGTGGTGGATATAAATGACCGAATAATCTTCTTGCAGTAGTTATAGCGTGGTTGAATGCTACCCAGGTAAGTCGAGTTGGTGATGGAATGAACAGGACTACCAAGGGTGGAGTGCAAAGCGCTTTGAGACGTCCCGTGGACCGGATACTGCGTAGTATAAGTTACCTTTCCTTTAACATTCTCATTCTGTGTTGGGTACAAATTGAAAGTGGTGCGAAAGCACAATAACTGCACCAGTATCATCGACTTTGCGGAACATTAATTAAAAGAAATGACAAGCATGATATTTCTTAGGTATGTTTGACTACCGACACCTGAAGTGTGTGAGTGAGTGAGAGAGTGAATGAGTGAGTGAGTGAGTGAGTGAGCGAGCGAGCGAGTGAGTGAGTGAGTGAGTGAGTGAGTGAGTGAGTGAGTGAGTAAATAAATCAGTCAATAACTTGATGATATGGAACACAACCCACTCGATATATTATACAATACTTTCTTCTCATAGCAATAATAGTCCATTAAATATGTCAAACTCCTTTCTCCCGTGATACTGAGTGCCTAAATTTGTTATGACATTGATCGATTTAACGTGTGAACTGAACCGCAATCGTAGTGCATCGGAGATTTTAATTAACATAAAGGATTCCGAATGTTCTAACTGTAGATCAAATCCTGGGGGAATTCTGTGGACGCTTCGCTTCTTCAAAGCACTAAGTTGTATAAATTAGAGTGCTATTGATTGTTATGAAAATGTGTGAACGAATTGTTGTTTGCGCAGTTTTACAGCGTGGCTAAATGCTTCCGACTGAACATGTCAGCCAAGGCAAGAGTAGAATAGCTGCTTTGATTTATTATTTGATAGATTACTATTCCTGCCTCCAAAAATTGCATGAAACATATAAACGTCGCAATCAATTTACCATAGTCGGCGCCATCTCGTCCGGTATGCTGCAACTCTCTGAGCCTCACAAAGTCTCTGCCCGACTACGGCATGTGGTCCCTCTCTTTGAGGTCTGAGCGCAGCATGTCAAGCAGCACGCCAACTCAGTTTGACCCAAAAACCGTAAATTGTAAGGCCAGTTGTGCAGGGGTATCCTCGGGCATGCTCAACACATAACCGAACATAAATCTACGCATCTTCTGTGCTTGGCCCTGTGCCAATTTTGTTAAATATGATCCCGTTAGGCCAGCACATGCCCATCATCAATTGCAGTTGGCGTCTATGGCAGGCGTCTAGTTTGGGAAGCACAATGGATGTACAATGTAATGGTCGTCCCAGTCATGCTGCACAACTGAATTGTACACCAGCATTCGTTTGTCCCCTGGTGTATTCGCCCCCCGCATGCGTGTGTGTGTATATTCTTATGTGTGTGTGTGTGTGTGTGTGTGTGTGTGTGTGTGTGTGTGTGTGTGTGTGTGTGCTTGCT
>SDWI01000008.1:676937-689574 GCA_009193005.1 Lamellibrachia luymesi
ATATATATATATATATATATATATATATATATATATATATAAACAAAGCTATTTAAAATATTATGTTTAACTTAGGAAATTAAGTAAATTGCACAATTAAAAAAACATATCGAAGTTAGAGTTCGTTCATAGTTGTCGATATTAACCGTGTACATCAGACGGCCACCTTTACAGATAATTTGGATGCCTAAAAATCGGTACCACCTCCGTCTTAACCACTGGACAGTGACGTCTTCCGGAAGTGTCGTTGCCAAATTTGACAATTAAATTATTGGAGCTGGGCTCATCCAGGTTCCCAGGGTTTTTCGGTTTCGAATTTCGTCGACATCCGAGGTCAAAACAATTTAGCAAATGTGAGGTTTAGTCGGGAGGAGTGAAGTGCTTTAGCATTATCATCAATAGTTGGCACAGTATCGATTTTGTCAATATCCACTTCGGTGGTTTAGCTAAATCAAACTGGCATATACTTTACTAAGTGGTTCAGTGGCGAAACTAGAGGAATGTGACACACTGGTAAACGAGAAGATTGAGATGTCCGTAAAAGAAACGAAAACAATATCTGCCCCACCACCCCGTATAGCATCCTAAGAAACCCGGCAAACTTAGAGTAGTATTCGACTGTGCAGCGAAATACCAAGACGTGTCGCTCAATGACCAAGTCCTACAAGGGCCAGACATGACAAACTCGCTGCTAGGTGTACTCCTCCTATTCAGGCAAGAACCGGTGGCGCTGACAGGGGACATAGAGGCTATGTTCCACCAAGTTCGAGTTGCTGAGAACGACTGCGACGCATTGACATTTTTGTGGTGGACATATGGCGATATGAGCAAGAATGCAGCTGTGTACTGAATGAACGTACATCTATTTGGAGGAACATGGAGCCCAAGCTGCTGCAACTTTGACCTACGGAGAACAGCCATGGACAACGAAGCGACATACCTGCCAAAAACGATAGGCATTGTTCTGAGGAACTTTTACGTTGTAATCAGTAGAGGATAAGGAACAAGGGTTTCGGTTGGTTGCAGAATTACGAGATTTACTGCAAAGGGGTGGATTCCGATTGATGAAGTGGATGAACAACAGTTCAAAGGTCATTGAAAGCGTACAGGAAGCAGACAGAGCGAAGAATATCAAAAACGTGGACCTCACTGCCGAGGAACTTCCCAGCGAAAGAGTTGTTTTCTGGGATGTGGAGAGAGACCAATTCGGATACAACATATCCCTAAAGGAAAAGCCACTAAACAGGAGAGGGATACTCAGTGTCGTTGGCTCAAGCTATGATCCATTAGGCTTTGCTGCACTGTATACACTGACAGCTAAGAAAGTAGTGCAAGACATAGCGAGACTGAGGACCAGTTGGGACGAAGAGATTCCTGAGAATTTACGTCAAAGGTGGCTCCACTGGTGTATGGAATTGCAAAGGCTTGCTGACTTAAGGTTGATGGTGCCACTAGTTACTTTCGCACCGTTGACGTTGAAAGAAGAGTGTCATTTACCTTGCTTGTGGCAAAGTCGAGACTGGCCCCCATCAGAACGATGACAATTCCAAGCCTCGAGCTGTCGGCTGCAGCCTTGTCGGTTAAGCTGGACAAGACGCTGCGCAAAGAGCTCGACAAAGAGTTAGAAGACTCAGTCTGCTGGACTGACAGCAAGATAGTCATAGACTACATCAAGGATGAGGAGAGACGGTTTGAGACCTTCGTTGCCAATCATCCGTCTGTCATACATGACGGATTTAAACCTGCACAATGGCGACACGTTGGCTCAGCATTGAACTCGACACACGACCTATCACGTGGGCTAACTGCTGAAGAATTGTTGAAATTCAGAAATGGATATGCGGACCAAGCTTGTTAGCTGAAGAACAAAGTAAATTACCAGTGCACCAACAACTTAGAAGCATAACATGAAGACGCTGAGGTGAGGAAGCCGTTGGAAGCTGGGGTCTACCCAATTCAGACTGATTAAGGTACAGCCTTCCTAGACAGACTCTTACTCAAGCATTCTTCGTGGTTCCGGCTGAAAAGGAGCTTTGCCTGGTTAGTGAGAGTGAAGTCGATGCCTCTTGCAAGAATCAAAGGACAAGAAACCCGATCGATAAAGGAAGGAATATCGGTTGATGAGATGCAAAGTACGGAAATCAGGGATGTGAAAAATCTGGGGGAGGGGTTCCTACGAAACGCGAGGTCCACCAAATACGCCACGACTGGTGCGAAATTTAACACTGCCGCTGATCCGTTTCGTACTCAACGCATGCGCGACTTCGTCGTATTCATTCGTCCAAGTCGAATACCACCCAGTGTTTACATTCGGAACATTTCTCTCGATAGGACCAAAGACATTTCTCAATTATTCGACCCCTCTTCATTTGCAACCGTACACCTCATTGGATAACTGCCTTTTCGACCGAACTGTCCTTTTTCCACGTTTTCATTGGTAGATTGATCTAAATACGCACGTTAGACTGGTGCCCACTTTTATATCACACGAAAGCGTTGTGTGTGTAACGCTTTTAATGGAGGTTTCGGGAACCAGATTAGCTTTGATTATCTCCGTGATGTGGTGCCACCGTTCGTTGCACACGAGTTCACAACGGCGAGCGAGGGCGACATTTGGTGGGTAAGTAAAATCTCTTTGAACAGCTTTAAACGTGTAAATACTGCTATAAAAGATATTAATAAAGTGTCATTGTATGAACGTTGTTTTTATAGTAATTATACATCAACGGTCACTGATGAGTCCCACTAGTGACGTCTCTTATGATTCCAGTCTCTATTCTAACGCGATATTTTGCAATATTGCAAAACTTAGTCTTTTTGATTTTTTTGCTCGTAGCGTATTTGCGTCAGTGTAGGTTTGTTTAATGTTTTGTTCGTTGGTATTAAACAACCATTGCTATAACAAAGTATAGCTATTAACGGAATGTAGTTTTCAAAGTGAACTAATAAAGAATTATATCAGTAATTATGATTTACTCTTTTTCAGGTGTTGACCATTTATTTCACAATGACAAAGCAGAACATATGACGGAACGGTACATGTCCTGTGAATCGCTCATCGTCGCATACTCGCAGTCGACGCGGGTCGCACTTCCTCTAATAGGCCTCCCAACCGACCAGTGACAAACAAATCTCCAATATTTCAGTGGGTCGAAGTCAAAGTTCATCAACTCTATCTTGGGCATTTGCAACATCTGCTACGTTTTTGCTGTTGTCTTCACAGTTCAAACACGGGATTGTAAAGTTCAGATTGTTCGTTCGTACATGGAGACGGCTGCCTTGTAGACTCGTTCACATCCAGTTGTGCCGCCTGTCAGAGTAAGCGCTGTTGACTTGCGACACCCAGCAACTCAAGTGGCGCCTTCTTTCGGATAGATCGTCGAGCGGTTGTTTTGTTTACGTCGCTTTGTTACGTTTCTTAGATTTCGTAGACCTTTGCCTCCGTTTCAGCCATGGCAATTTCAGTTTACAATTTCAGGAGCTCCCTGCGTTGTCGTAATACTTGCTCCTTCCGCTCTAGACACTGTTCCGTCTCAAGGGTCGCCGCAGCCGCTGCGAGTCCTGCCGCCCTGGCTCGTGCATGTGTACTGGTAGTAGGAGCAGTACTGGACGCGCGCGACGTCGATGAACAAGATACCTGATTCACTGAATCTTCAGGTTGAACGTCTGGCTCTTTCTTGTCTTCGTTGATCATCCCGTGTAACTGGTGCAACAATTCGGCTGACGACATTATTATTGTACTGTAATTGGCTGTTTTGGCCATGTTGCCGTGATAGCTCAAGTTGACACAGCCATTTTATTTGACGCTAGCCAGTGCAAGTGCGAGTAGGCAAAGTCAATCGCCATGCATTTTTTTCAATCTGGCTTTTCCTGTTGTATAGGAGAAGGACCCGCTCGTCAAAAACGTACGCATTTTCATGAAATGTGAAACCTTACAAAAATGCCATAAATAGAGCAATAAAAACATATTCCATTTCTATATGAATTATAATGTGCATATCACTAAAGGTATCTGAAAATAACCATGTAAAGGTGTGAAATTATTACCTTTTTGTCAGAACGCACGTGTTTTTGATATCTCACAGAAAACCGGATGTTTTGTGAGCGCGAATACAAAACGAGAATCGTAAGGTATATAGGGTCACGCTAGGAATTGCTCTCTGCTGGTCATATAGTTACATCATTAATCACCCCCCCATTATAAACTACTAACTTACTTAATAACGGGTGTTTTATTTATGTATTTGTGGCTGGCCCACTCTGGCCTCATTCTACACGAAATCGCGTTACACCATGTCACCAAAAGGCAACATCATGTGCACAGTATGGCGGCTATTTATAAAATCTTTTCTATGTGACTGATAAATATACTCATAAATAATTATTTGGAGCACATTTCTTCTGTTTCTTGACGCCCAAGTGTCGGTTGTATGTCATGGAATACACAAAAATGTGACACGGTTAGTGCCTATCATTTTTAAAACTTAAGTTATTAGTTTCGTAGCCATTTGGCTACGGAAAACCAAAATCCGCGCGAACGATTCTGACAGGCGAGTCTTCCGCCCCAAGAACAATAGCGGAGCGTACGAGTCTGCCTAAAGTGCGAGGTACAATCTGCAAGAATAATTGAGCGAAATCAATAATAAATTATAGACATTTTTGTAGTAGGCCTAGCTTCAATCATAACTAGTAAATAACGACTATACCCATGTCTCAACGGTATAATATGTAAGATTAACAATTAAGATTTCCACCAAAACAAGATACTTACAATTTGGTATGTCAGTAGAATTCACGAGGTCACACTAGTTCACACAGATGACGCTGCCGGGGAACAAAGCCAACTCCACCAGAGGGAGCCAAACTCATGACAACATATTGCCCAACGTGAAAAAACGGTTTTAGACAGGGTCATGTGAAAATCAAGGACAAATTTGTATTTACCTGTTATATTCTGGAATAAATCATTAACCGGGAATAAGTTCATATCTGAGATTAACTTTGCTTAGTTCTTGTAATTAAACCTAGTCCAATTGGATAGATAGTTAACATCCATCTTAAACAACAGTTATACTAGTTACCAGTTCAGGGCTAATACCTGTTTTTATTTAAAGCCCATGTCCATGAGATGAAAGAGTAATTATTTAGTTAGTAAATAAATGGCTTTGTCACTCTCACAAAGGACAGTGCCACGCGGGCCTATTGCTGGCTGAGTCTTCTTGTAAAGAAGTGTGGTCATGAAGTCAGACAGCCTGCGCCAGTAATGTCAGGTGCCAATTTGCTAACTTAAATTTGCAATTTAAGATTTCTTGGCACTGAAAACACAGCATCATATAAACCATGTTAAGTTTCACCTTCAAAATTTAAGATTTCTTGGCACTGATCACACAGCATCATATAAAACATGTTAAGTTTCACCTTCAACATTTAATATTTCTTGGCACTGAACACACAGCATCATATAAAACATGTTAAGTTTCACCTTCATCAGTTAAGATTTATTGGCACTGAACACACAGCATCATATAACACATGTTAAGTTTCACCTTCAACATTTTAGATTTCTTGGCACTGATCACACAGCATCATATAAAACATGTTAAGTTTCACCTTCAATATTTAAGATTTCTTGGCACTATACACACAGCATCGTATACAACATGTTTAGTCTCATCTTCAACGTTTAAGATTTCTTGGCACTGAACACACAACATCATATCAAACATGCTAAGTTTCACCTTCAACATTTAAGCTTTTTTGGCACTGAACACACATCATTGTATAAAATATGTTAAGTTTCACCTTCAACGTTTAAGCTTTATTGGCACTGAACACACAGCATAAAACACATAAAGTTTCACCTGAAAAAACGATTAAGTCCCAATCATGTAAGTAAATCACGTGTCAACGGAGCGTTTCTGTATCGTCCATCTTTTCGATGATTCAATTCTGCATGGCCATAACAGAGAGGTAACTTCTGAAGTGACTTAACTTCCACACAACATATAACGGCACTTAGCGGAAATGCGATGAAGCAGTTAGGTTATAGTGGCGACCACGTGTGGAATAACTCATTAGGGTTATTATGGCGATATCTATCGGATACGTAACGAATCAGTTAGGGTTAAGGTGTCGCAGTCGTGTGGAAAAGTAATTAGGGCTACGGTGGGGATACCTAACGGACACGTAACGAATTAGTTAGGGTTAAGATGTCGCCATCTAGTGGAATAACTAAATAGGGTTGTGGTGGCACCGTCTAGCGGAAATGGTTTGTATTGGTTGCGCCACCTAGCGGAAAGCGACCAAACTACTTTATGTTATAACGAAAATAAAGTTAGGATTAAGGTAGCGGAAAATTGCATGTATTCTCCTCCGGACAAAACATACAATTTGCAGTTGGGTTGATTAGAAGAAACGACATACAAGGAAAAAAGCTAATTATACTTCTGTATTAAGCAATAGCAGTAGCTTATTTAGAATACTGTATAGAAACATGGAGACCATTTTGTAAGAAGGATATAGATACGCTTGAACGTATACAGAGGAGAGCAACTTAAATTATTCCAGAACTGAGAAGCCTTATTTATTAAAACTGCCTGAAAGAATGTGATCTAACAACTCTAGAGACACGGAGTTTAAGAAGAGATCAGATTGAAGTTTTCTTAAGATATTGAATGGGTATGAAAATATTGATAGAAATATGTTTTTCTCACTCAAGAAGGATAGCAGAACTAGAGGACATGAAGTAAAATCAGCAAAGGATCAGAATAGATTGGAAGTACTCGTTCTCACAGAGGACAATAAATTAATGGTACAAATTGTCTACGGAGTGTATATCTGCTAGCAGCGTGAATATGTTTAACAACAAGGTTGACACATATGACACATAGGAGGGCGGGCTACACGTAGATGAACATAGTTGGACTCTCGATAAGCCAAAGGCTTCCTTGTCCACTTGCAATCTGGGCATTCAGCTTGAGTGGCAAATTTTTTCAATATTAATAAAGATTTAAATAATTAACTGTGAATAATTGCAATATTAAATAACAACCATGCATCTTTGAATAACCGTAGTTTACTGTACTTATTAAACCATCCCAGTTCTTTTGCAAAAAATATATACATGCCAACTCTAAAACACTTTCAGAACTCCATAACACAAATGAATAATTATTGCCATAGTTTTCTTAATATGCTACTATGTTTAATGAACAAAATAAACTTTGAATCTCAGTTCTACCAATAATGTTCAGTCTTTTCTTAATCTTTTCAAAGATAAATAACTGTTATGTTTCTCAAGAAGCTATTGCGTGCATGCTTATGCAGCACAATAAACAGAGAGACATGAGAATTGTTTGGCTGAAATATAAAAACTACATTTTTTCCAGAACATTTTATTTTTCTGAAAGTTTGCATACTCTATACCATCATCTTTGACACCAAATATGTTGTAATTCATGCAATGTTAATGATGCATCCATCATATTTTCCGTTAGTACAAATATTTATCTTTAAAATAATACCCAATTTATATAGATATAATTTTATTTAATGCTTGTAAGTTTGACCATTTTGTGGACATGTTTATATATGTAGTTTGTTAAATATATAAATTGCTGTCACCTTCCGTATAATTAGCAGCTACACGTTTCCACAGATTTCCACCAGTTTCATATAATCGTGTCTGTAACGAGGCGGAGGGACATGGGTGTAAAAGCTCGTATCTAGTTTTCGTGTTATATATTTTATTTTATCCAGTCAACATGTGCCCCATAGACTTACTTTAGCTCTACGTCCTGGGCGCTAATAAATGTGAAGGCGCTTATAGCAAAAATCGCAACATTACACCTCAGGGATACACCAAGCTGATATCATAAAGTTCAAGAGTATGTTCCTATTGTTACGACAACAATCAGCAGAACGTCAACAAATTCGAAATTCAGAAATAAAATAATTATTATACGATGTATATCTATATAGCGCCATATAAACCGCGTAAAATTGTGTGCCTCAATTTGAGAATGACCCCCCCCCCGTACACACGCACGCACGCACGCACACACATTGTGAAATAGCCAACTTTCCTTAAAGCAGAAATTTATTGAGAATTGGCAAAAAGTGCAACTATGACAACTGGACAAGGAAGCTATTGACTTGTTGAGATCTTGTTATGGGTCACTGTGTCATAACACACGTTTTGTCACTGAGAGTGCATTATTAACAAATATATTTACTCCCAAAAACGTAGACTGTGTGTAGACCCTACATTGATACAGCGTTTGAGTGTTGTGTTTCTAACTAAGCTTACTGAATATCAACAACAGCACACTGGAAATTGTTTTACAGATGTGGGTGTACGTTTTTGCCCGCTATTGGGACGGACTTTTATATGGTAAAAAATGCACGTTTTTTGCCTGAATGATCCGTTCCAGCAGGTTAAGGACTGTTGATAGCCCACTTTGTTTTAGGTTGCAATGTTTTTTTCCAAAGCATCACGAACACGATGTGTGTAAACTAACAAACCGAAACAACTACTGCTCCAACGATGACTCACATGACTGGTGCCATGAAACAAAGCCGTGGTGCTACACTACGGATCCTAACTCACGGTGGGAGTTATGCAACAGTCCCATGTGTGAAGGTGAATTAACAATCAACGGTCCACGTCATGTGAATTAGTATATATTGATATATTGCGTGCTATTCTAATCAATATGGGAAGTGATAAGCATTTAGTGTATAAAAACGAGCCATCCTTATTTTCAAAGGGGCCTACCTGGGGTCAATATTTGTTATGTATTGCCATCCTTTTTTGAAATATATGGGGAACTACACATTTGGAAATGTTGCATTGTTTATTCGAATTTCTGTTGTCGTTGGTGTGTCTTACATAGTGCATTTATCAAGTTCTGAACTGAATTCACCAGTGTTAATAGCATGGTGTTTAGGACAATACTAGTACTAGCCGCTTAGAAGACCAAATAGGATAAGAGTTCAACACTTTTCGAAAGTTAAGTACAGTTATATATCATAAGTATATTGTAATTGCCAAGTGCAGGAATTATCAAGAATAATATTATTATTTTTTTACAATAATTACCCTCGAAAACTATGTCTATTTGTCGTCTTCCATTTGCCTTGAATAATTCCCAAAGAGCTCCAACGCTCTTGAAACACTAATATGAAGGTTATTCTGAGAGCACAAAATGTTCAAAATGTTCAGGGGTTTACAACGTCTCACACCCCAGCTAGTAAGAACTCTCTCCGATCGATCTCAACAACTGTACATGGTTTGTATTAAATGCCCAGCTCATCCCTGATGTTTCTACAATCAGTTGCGTATTTTATTTAATGTACTTGTTTTTCAGCAATTATTGTTACCGTACATAACACAAAGACGTGTCAATGCTTTATTTAAGTAATGGTTGGTCTAATGGAGTTGATGATAAAGGAGTTTATGAAAATGTGCAGTGCTGTCTGTTCTAGAATAGATTGTAATTCATCAATTACTGCTAACATGCATATTTTATGTTGGACATTAAACATTTTGTCAATAATAACCAAAGTTAAAGCACTATTTTGCAGGGAAATCCCTGCTGGTATGACAGGTCCCTTAGAATGCGTCACCATCGGCACAGTTTGGAAACAACTAAATTATATCGTTTCAATTAATTACAAGAGAGTATCACACCTCAGCGTGCAATGGCAAGAAGATCGACATTATTAGAACGAAAAATGGGCTTTGATCACTTTAGTTAAAATAGTGCTGGTGTCTTAATATGTTCACGTTTGTTAGCATACCGCGAAAAGTGAATTATAATATCTGACGGACAGTGGTAGCTATTTGTAACTTCGTCGACAGACTTAATAAAACATCCCTTCTATGTTTCCTTGCACACCAGAATGACTGAATTCCATCAACAACAAAACAGAAAACGTGATCGAAGAATGTTAAGTAAAATTTCAGGGCGATCATCTGTATGCCTATATATCAACTTAGAAAAAACTGTTCTTCTGAACTTACGTTTCCCGCCCCATTTGGACAGATCCCTAAGATCACGATCTTGATGGCTACCGAGTGAGAGTGACGTACTCCCTGGACGGAAAACGCTAACAAATGGCATAGTGGTGATATGAAAAGATAAAGTTGGTGCGTCGGAGACATTGAAACGAGTAAAGTTCAGAGAGCAGGTGTTGCCGGCGTTAAGTTGTGAAAAGGGAAATTTTTGCCGAAATTTTGAAGTTTCTGTCGCCAACGATAGTTGGGTAGTGGACCTGCTGACCGTTGACTCGCTGACCAGTCAAACGTGACAAGCTGTAGTCAACAATTGCGTGATCCACGTTACCACGTTGCGGTGTTACATAAGATCCCTTGATGGCTAAGCCACAGCCAAGCTACGCGCAGCAAAATGCCTTCTAATAAGACATCACGAAAAGGTAGCGCCAATGCCGAAGAAGACACACAAACCATCTTCGCACTCAGAGTCGTAGAGTTACTAGGCGATGAGGAATTTGTTGCAAAGATAAAATCTGCAATATATCCCCATGCGTTGATAGAAGAAATTCAAGACATAAAACTAGAAATAACCCGTCTGCATCAAACAGTTAATGCAAAAGACAAATTGATCTATGAACTGAGGACAGAATCGACAAACTCGAGGTGAGCGTCGATGACACGGAGCAGTATAGCCGACGAACCAATTTGCGTATCCAGGGAATTGCTGAGTCAGGCACTGGCGAGGACGCCCGTGCCAAAGTGCTAGAAATCTTCAATCAGAAGATGAAGATGAGTCCTCCCTTGTCTGATCAAGACATTGAGCGCTGCCATCGACTCGGACGTCAAACTGACCCCGCACGTCCCAGATGTATGATCATAAGACTTAAATCCGAACGAATGCGCGATTCAGCCTACAGCGCCCGAGGTTTCCTAAAGAATCGCATCAAGTCACCATAGCCGGCCCTTCGTCTTTACATCAACGGGGATCTTACACCGAGTAGATCGTTTATGGCTTTCCAAACAAGAAAATTACGTGCAGAAAAAAAATTGCAGACTGCTGGACTCACAATGGACACGCTGTTGTCAAGTAAAACAACAACTTGATTAAGAGGATCAACTCCCGCGATACTTAAACAGTTATTAACTGTGTCGCACTTGCTGAGGTACACTGACAATCAACGCTATACCTGTATTGTGTTGATGTGCGACAAGATGACACCTCATCAGTTGTTGCCTCCAATGTTTGCATTATATTATTTGTATCACATAATATTTTGATATAATATCCCGCTTTTTGAATTTTCTGTTGCCCACGCCTAGTGCCTGAGTGATAGATAGAACGTGGACTTGTCATTGTTTGCATTACAATATATATATTTTGATTTAAAATACCGCCTGTTAGTCGTTCTGCCTGACACAGAGCTGGTTACTCCACATCGCTGTTCAGTTTCTGCTTAGGTTTTTTCTACGATGCGATTTTGTGCATCCACATATAATGTTCCTAAAATAGCATAGTATCATCCATTGAAATCCATAAACAAATTCATATATTACAATAATATACACTCACCTATCACACTCTTATCTACAAATTAACAGGCCTTTAAAATATTTATTAAATGATGAAACTTTCAGATAATTATATTCTTTCACATTTGGATGGGCTGGAAAACAACAGCTTAATCAGCATTCTCGACATTAATAATAACCAACTGCAAGTAATAAAACATTCATCGTATTACGATCTGGATAAATATAAGAACTTAGTGAATGAAAAAAAGAAAATTGTCTGCATATTAAGTTTAAATATCGAATCTATATATGCTAAATTTGATGAATTTGAAGCACTCATTGAAGAACTACACAATATAATGTATAAATTCAATATTATATGTCTACAAGAATGCTGGATATCTGATCAGACTTATTATCTCAATATACAATTACTATCCCGAGTGTAACAATATTGGGAAAAGTATTTCAATACCTTTCCAACGATACCTCACTTGCAAAGGTCGGCAGATTTGTGTTCATCAAATTGTCTACTCTCTCTCTCCCTACCCCATCCTTTTATTTGTGTTCATCAAATTGTCTACTCTCTCTCTCCCTACCCCATCCTTTTATTTTTATGTTTTGTTAATGACACTGTTTCTACTTAACTTCAAAAATTACACGAATGATATAATTTTGATATAATATACCGCTTTTTGAATTCTCTGTTGCCCACGCATAGTGCTGGGTGATAGATAGAACGTGGACTTGTCATTGCTTGCATTATATTATATATATTTTGATTTAAAATACCGCCTATTAGTCGTTCTGTCTGACACAGAGCCGGTTACTCCAAATCGCTGTCAGCCACTATGTTGAGTTTCTGCTTATGTTTTTTTCTACGATGTGATTTTGTGCATCCACATATAATGTTCCTAAAATAGCACAGTATCATCCATTGAAATCCATAAACAAATACATATATTACAATGATATACACTCACCTATCACACTCTTATCTACAAAACACAAATATCCTCGTGTGTTTCATGTATTACAGTTCACGCCTACGCATATATATATATATATATATATAAAAATATATATATATATATAAATAAAAAAATTTTTTTTAGTATATATATAAAA
>SDWI01000008.1:700601-710930 GCA_009193005.1 Lamellibrachia luymesi
AGAGAGAGAGAGAGAGAGAGAGAGAGAGAGGGAGAGAGAGAGGTACATAGAGGGGAAGGGAGAGGGTTGGTATGGAGGCAGCAGGGAGGGAGGGGGTTGGTATGGAGGCAGGGAGGGAGGGGGTTGGTATGGAGGCAGTGAGGGAGGGGAAGGGGATATAAAGTTAGACTTACTTCAATAGGGTTTGTATGCTTATGGTGACATTAATTCGGGTACAAATTATATGTTTACGAATCGTTTGGAAACCATATCTTCAGTGCTAATTTCAACAACTATTTTTACTAAAAATGTATTATCTCTGACTTAAGTTACTGTGGCGGTAAACTTTGTCGACCGTTTTAAATTCATTGATTGCCAACGCTCAACAAACGACCACAACAGTCCAGTTACCATCTGCTGTCACAAAGCAGAACCGAAATAAGATACGATATTTCTGTTATCAGTGTCACACACATATAATGCAAAACCATCCCTTCCTCCTACACCCCCTCCATTTCTCCCTATATCCCTGCTCTCTCATTCCCTTCCTCACACACTCACTTTTTCCCTCCCTCCACCCTCCCTCCTCTCTCCCTCCCTTCCTCCCACACACCTTCTATCCCCCCATTCCCACAATTTTCTCCCTTGCTCCCTCCCTCCCTCCCTCCATCCACTCTTCTCACTCACTCTATATATCTCCCATTGCAGCCTCCTTTCCCTTATTCTCAAATTCTTCACCACGTTCTCACATCGTCCCTTTCCTTTTTTCCACTCTTCCTGCCACTCTCCATATCACTAAATCACTACCCTTAACTCCCACTGTGTCCGGCCTCCCTCTCTACCTCCCCTTCCCAGAAACTTTGATTTATAATCAACAAAGCCATGCATATTTGTAGAATTTATCAATGTGTATCGAAATGCGGGTTTTTGTGATTGTAAACACCCATTTGTTTACAACCAAAGGTCCATCACTCGATGCTGAGTTCACACAACTTCCAGTCCGCAAACCGATTCGGGATTTCAATGGTGACATACTTAGTTTTGTTCTCCGTGTATTCACAAGCTGCGACGCATGATGTCAGTCCACCAGTTTCCTGTTCGGCGACACCGCTCAGCGCACAGATATGATAGTTTCCAGACACCAGACCGCAGTCAGACAACTTTGTGTGTCTGGTCATTACCTTGAGGTGTGAGTGGGAGCAGACAAGACGATGGCCGGTGAGTCTGACTGTGAACGACGCGTGGATGGTGGGAGGGACAGCTGTCTTGATGACCAGTCCAGTCCTCCAGCAAGCATTCTTTGGCTGAGGAACCCACTGACTCGTCGATGGCGAGAATGTGTACATCTCGGTGTCCTCCAGGATCAGACAGGTGTCGTTGTTTGCGTCAACTAGACTCATCGCCATTTCCACCGTGGCAGGTGGGTCCAGTTCAGGAGGACCTACAATTGTCAGTTACTATTCATATTATTTAGATATGCTTTGTAAACATACTCTTCTAATTTGTTATGACAAGTTTGAAGAATATATATATATACATATGAAGTTCATAAACAATACATTCACATAAAACAATATTTGTGAATGTAGAACGTATTCCGCTATAATTGATTGCATCATGCTTTTTTTGTAAAAATGAAGGCCATTATGTCAATAAAATAATATTCTTCAAATAATAACTATAGTGATACTTTTAACTTGAAATACAGTCGTGATGAGAATTACTATTTAAAATTGATGTCGTACACTCTAGTGTAAAATTTTAAGTGTTATGTTGAGGCAATTTGTGTTAGAGAATGTTAATGGTAATCAATGTTATATAATGCAAGTTAGCATAGTGTTTGGTATAGTGTTAGGTGTTAATTGGTGCTGAATATATTAGTATGAATTAGCATAAATGGTGTTAATTGTTGATATTTGGTTGTGGTACTTATTTATGATTCCGTAATTATGTTCTTGTTTTTAAATTTTCGATCAGTGTTTATGCTCGTTACATAGCAACACCAATTACTTACACTTTATGTTCACGTAGATCAATATATTATTATTTATAATATTAGTGTTAGTTAACGAGGTATAAGTAATCGTATATAATTATCATGATGGCTTTACGCTTTACAAATACCTAAGCACGACCTACCCATTTCACAGTTAGTGCCCCTATATCCAATGTCGCAAGTGCATGTGTACTTGTTCATTCTGTCAGTGCACGTGGCCCCATTTTGGCAAGGGCTGCTGGCACATTCGTCGATATCTGGAATAACGTTAATTAATTATGCAATAATGACTGCCATGGTTATACATGTTTTGTTTATCTATGACCTTTATAATGCTTAAACACAAATCATTGTGAAAACGTCCTTTGTGTTAAATTGCGTGTAACCTTAAATTACAAACAATGTTTCGCACATCATCTAAACAACGCAGATGGGACCCACACAGGGACATGGTACAAACTGAAATCATATCGTATTGTTTTAGGGGAATATAGCTATAACAACGATATAGCTACAACTATAATTATAACTGCAGCAGCAGCAGCAGCAGCAGCAGCAGCAGCAGCAGCAGCAGCAGCAGCAGCAGCAGCAGCAGCAGCAGCAGCAGCAGCAGCAGCAGCAGCAGTATTAATGTCAAGAGTAGTAGAAGCATACATAATGCATGGTGACGTCATAATTCCAAACAAACTGGGCGAGCGTAATCAGGTGTCACACGATGCCGTCCGAGCGGTAACCGGTGCCTTGATAAGGCGATTAGCGCACAACATAATGGCAGAGGCGTTAGTTTGGTTTCGTTAAAATTCCATCAAGGGTGCCATTTTAATGGAGAAAGTGGTCGACACGAACACAGTAAAAGCGCTGAAGCGTTGGATTAGGTGTTGATGCTTCACGATCATCGACACTCGTTTTAAGAGTAGTAGGCCTTCTCGTTGGATGGACCATGGGCAGTAGTTGATCAGGTCATTATGTGCCGGCAAAGAGTAGAGCAATAGATGTGAGGTTTACGGTCAAGCCTCCACTAACTGTTCCGCATCGAATCTACAGCGGCGGAAGGTGGGAAAGCGAACGGAGGCCTTGGTGAAATGGAACGGCTTCCCTGCGTCGTACAAAAGCTGGATCGACGCCAAGGCGCTCGTCTTGTATAAATAGCAGTCGCCCGACGGTCGACTAATCATTCGGTCGATGACGGATGAGACGATAGCGGTGTTCAGTATCACGAGAAGAAAGCCGCGACTGTCGTGGGTAGCGTCGACGAAGACGTTGCCAGCAACACCACTCGGTCGACTAGGCACCTCTTCGGTGCCGGTTCTCCCAAGGCGGAAAGCGTGTTACTGTCTCATGTCATTGTCTTGTACACGATCATCGTGGTCAGCAGTTACAGTCTGGTGAACGGCATTAACGACTCTGATCTGTGGATGGCACTGGTGAGGAGTTCGTTGGGTTACCTGCTGCCCAACCCCTCCGTGAAACGCAATGGCGGCTGATTTTTTTTATCTCGTTCTACCCAGCAACGCGTCTATGCGCTTGCTACCCGACAACACGTTGACTCACTACGTCACCACGCTACCGCGACGCATCGGTCAGTTCAGCGAGTGGGAATTCGGGTTGGTGGAAATCCAGTACCCACACTATTGACACAACGTCAGAGAGAAAGAAGAGTCGATTCTGAACATTTGCAATGAGGCCAACTAGGTGGTCGATATGACGAAGCGTCGTGGAGTCGCGCATTGATGGTGACAAATTCATGCCGTTCTTGAGGATCGTTCCTCCAGGGCGAATACAGTTAAACGGTGTTTAGACATTTCGATCACGTCCAGTACTTGCCCTTGTTGTGCAAGGAGTTTGGAACGATCGAGATCGATATAAGAAACTACACCGGTCGACCCGTCCCATTCGAAAGAGGTAAGTTGAAGGTGACGCTTCATTTTCGATGTCGTAAGACCGGTCTGTTTTGAAGATTGAATTACACCGATTATTACTCCCGACAGGCGGGAGGTGCGCTGCCCTTCTACGTCGGTGCCAGACTGCAGCGAGGGCACGGGTTGGGTAGTATGTTCACAGGTTTGCTCCGGAGCGCCATGTCGCTCTTCTTGCGAGGAACCGTGGCTTTGGAGAAGCGGGCGTTGCAGACCGGCATGTACTTCGGCGATGACGCCATATCCGGTCAGAACATCAAATAAACGGCCGAACGACGAGGTATGGACGCGGGGAAGGACTTGAGGCGTGGTATGTTGACGACTCGGGGCCTGCGACTACAGAAACGACGTTTAAATCGCGCGATTGCGATAGGACCGGTCAGCACAGCGAAAAGACGTCAGACAGACGATTCGCTGCGGTCACGTGTTCGACGATGGCTTGCAAAGGCAATCTTGCGAGGGCGTCAGTAGCGAACTGGATTTCTTCGGCGTGCCGCCGATTCAGACCAGCATCGACGCGGGACAATGGGTGGAACACCAATCGATGGCCTCCCTCGCCCAAAGCGATGGAGGCCATCTGGATCTGACCAACACTTACCTGTTCGTCCGAGCGAAAGTGACCAAAGTGAACAAATGGTTGCATTCGATGTTCAGTCAAGTCGACGTCTACACGAGGGACACGATCGTGATCACTTCGACCAATACGTACCTGTACCGAGCCTACATCTAAACGGTTTTGAGTTAAGGCAACGATGTCAATGAAGTGCAACTGACGAGTCAACTGTTGTACAAAGAAACCGCCTGGCGCATCGACCCCGTAGATGCAGTTGCCGATGACGCGATCAATGCAGAGCTGCGGGCTCGTCAGCAGGATTCGTGTCGTCTGATGCGACGACTACACGTGGGCCTGTTCCTGCAAGATCATTTCCTGCTCAACGAAATCGACGTTAACACCCGGCTGGTGCGAAGCAAGGATTCATTCGCGCTCATGGCCGGTGGCGGCGACCCCGATTACAAAGTAAGAAAATCCGGCCTTTCAGATGGCGCTTATCAAGGCACTCGACCAGGGCACGGCCAAGTACCCGCTGCGTCCTGTCGACTGCAAAGTGTACTCCATCCCGCAGGGGCCATGTCGCACACGCACAAACACCTGTTCCTCGACAACCTGTCGAAACGTTTGGTGCTATGCTGCAAAACTCACCACAGCGATAGATTCGGTCAACACTGGATCGCCCTTTACGAGGACGATGAGAGACGCGGCGAATGTTTCTGCTCGTACTTTCACACGCCACTGCACTTTCACACGCCACTGCACTTTCACACGCCACTGCACTCCGCATTCCGCACGTTTCTGAAATACCATTGTTCGGAGTGGACATACGACGCCAAGAGACTTCAGAGTCCTCTATTTAATTTACGCGGACAATACTGCGTCGCTTATTTACTGCTTCGATGTAACCGTATACCGATGAATGATTTTATAAATATGCTTCGCACTGATTTAGTCGCTAAAAATGTTAGCGTTTTCGATTGGCTTAAAGCCCTAAAGATGGTAAATTTTAGTATCAGTCATGCATTGAACGAGCCTCTGGCGTGGTGCATGCATCCGTATGCTCGGGGATCTGGCTTGGGAGAGATCCCCGTAAAGCCCCCTTCGTCCTATGGGCCTATGGCGCGGTAATTGCACATCGATAAGCTCAGGGTATCTGGCGTGGGAGAGAACCTCGTTAATCCCCTGTACTGTGCTTGTTAAGTAATAAAACGTTATGCTTGGCCGATTATGTTTTTTTGTTTCTTTCATATTAGTCATGTCCCACCTTATATACGACCCCTAATAACGGGAAGTTCCACCGGTTCTGACCCAACACCGATATGAACCCTAGTGTTTATATATATATATATATATATATATATATATATATATATATATATATATATATATANTATATATGTATATATATATGTATGTATATATATACCGTACGTCGCATTTACATCATTCAAATAGCGTCAGCCGGGAAGTCAACATAGCGGCGAGCGAGGGTAAGGTGTATTCGATTCCTAAGCAGATGTTTGTACTGACCAGATACGGTAGCCATTTATCAAATTCGACCCCTACTGACCGGATACGATACGATATCAAATAAGATAAGAACATTTCCATAGCGCCGTAAATCTAGATATAATTCATTCGGAGGCGCTTAAAATACATTTATATGTATGTTATATATAAGTTATATAAATGATGATCAATTAATTCATATTGAAGAGAATATATTAAAGTAAAATAATAAGTTATGTAGAAGATAATTATTAAAGATATATGATAATGTATCATAAAAAAGTAAAAACGTGTAAAATTGAAATAAAAACATGTAAAAATAATAATAAAAAAATAATATTAAATATTGAACAAGCAAAAAATATATAAATAATTAGATGGTGCTTATGTATCGTATGCAACCCGGAAGAGATGCGGAAGTGCATCCAACATTCGTGGAGCAGAAGCCAAGAAAGTTATGTGACCGTGTCGGCTACGAGATGGCAGAACATACAAGTCATTGTTTGTATCCGAACGTAAAACTCGTAGTTCGTTGTTCGTGAAGTAGGTCAGTTATGAAAGCTAGTGCCAGTCTGTGTTGGGCACGAAACGTCAGTAGCAGAATTGAGTAATGAATGTTTTGCTTCACGGGAAGCCAGTGCAGTTTCTTGGGTACCGATGAGATGTGGTCCCATCTGTGGCAGCGGACCACCAGCCGAGCAGCAGCATTTTGCACTCTTTACAGCTTGTTGATCAGACAATCATGGATGCCGTGTAGGAGACAGTTCGTATAGTAAATTTTTTATATGACGAGTGAATACGATACGACCCTAGATATGAACCTAGAACGGATACGACTCCGTATAAATATAGGCTTGAATACGAGGCTTGACCGGAAACCTCACCTCAGTTGCTTTGCTCTTTACCGGTACTTAACGACCTCGTCAACTACTATGGGCCTTTCGGCTGTCACAATAGTCAGAGTCAATTCGCTTGATGAACAACATTCCTACAGTTTTTAGTATCGAGAATGTATGCAACTATTCGTAATAAGCACCCAGGAAAAGTTAACAACGACCATGTGATTTGTTTTCATGTAATGCGTTGTGTTGCCTACATCTGAGGTTCCCTAACTGGCTTTTTTAATTACGCAGTGCCGTCTTTTCGTTATTCAATATAAATATAATCATAAATATATCATTCAATCGATTAAGTAAATGCTTGTACTTTAGAATGACGATGTGGCAGCTGTGTACGAGGAGTTCCGTGTAGTTCGCCAACAGCTGGGAATCAGGTTCAGTGGGAGCATGTTGACGAAGCCGGAATGTCCAATTGGGGCGTGAAACGTCAGGTCAGAAGAGCATTTTTTTTACTAAGTTGACATCCTACAGATGATCGCCCTGACATTTTACTTAACATTCTTCGGACACGTTTTCGTTGTATTTGTTGGTGGAATTCATCCATTCTAGCGTGCAAGGAAACAAAGAAGGGGTGTTTTATAAATAATTTGTCTCGGTATGCTAGCAAAGGTGAACACATTATAACACCAGCATTATTTTAACTAAAGTGATCAAAGCCCATTTTTCTTTCTAATAGTGTCGATCTTCTTGTCATAGCATGATGTGGTGTGATACTCTCTTGTAATTAATTGAAACGATATTAATTAGCTTTTCCAAACTGTGCCGATGGTGACGCATTCTTAGGGACCTGTCATACCAGCAGGGATTTCCATGCAAAGCATGGCTCTAACTTAGGTTATTCTTGACACATGTCCAACATAAAATATGCATGTTAGCAGTAATTGATGAATTAAATATATTCTAAAACGAACAGATGCACTGCCCATTTTCATAAACTAAATAAAGCGTTGATACATTTTTGTGTTATGTACGGTAACAACAATTGCTGACAAACAAGTACGTTAAATAAAATACGCAACTGATTGTAGAAACATCGGGGATGAGCTGGGCAGTTAATACAAAGCATTGACAACTGTTGAGATCGAACGGAGCGAGTTCTTACTAGCTGGGGTGTGAGGCGCTGGAACCCCTGAACATTTTGAGCATTTGGTGCACTCAGAACCATTCGACAGTGCATAATGATAACCTTCATGTTAGTGTTTCAAGAGGGTTGGAGCTTTTTGGGAATTATCCAAGGCAAATGGAAGAAAACAAATAGGCATAGTTTTCTAAGGTAATTATTGCAAACAAAATCGTAATATTATCCTTGGTCAGGTGTGCACTTGGCAGTCACAATATACCTATAAGATACAACTGTACTTAACTTTCGAGAAGTGTTGAACTCTGATCCTATTTGGCCTTCGAAGCGGCTTGATACTAGTATTGCCCTAGACACCATGCTATAGACACGGGTGAAATCAGTTCAGAACTTGATAAATGCACTATGCAAGAAACATTAGCGGCAACAGAAATTCGAATAAACAATGCAACATTTCCAAATGTGTAGCCCCCCATATATTTCCAAAACGGATGGTAATACACAATAAGTACTGACCTCAGGTAGGCCCCTTTGAAAATAAGGATGGCTTGCTTTTATACACTAAATGCTTATCACTTCTAATATTGATTAAGATAACATGCAATATGTCAATATTTACTAATTCACATAACGTGAACCGTTGATTGTTAATTCACCTTCACACATGGGAATGTCGCATAACTCCCACTGTGAGTTAGGATCCGTAGTGAAGCACCACGGCTTTGTTTCATGGCACCAGCCATGTGAGTCATCGTTGGAACAGTAGTTGTTTCGGTCCGTTAGTTTACACAAATCGTGTTCGTGAGGCTGTGGAAAAAACATTGCAACATAAAACAACAGTCCATAACCTGCTGGAACGGATCATTCAGACAAACAACGTGCATTTATCCCATGTAAAAGTCCGTCCCAATGGCGGCCAAAAACGTACACCCACATCTGTAAAACCATTTCCAGTGTCGTGTTGTTGATATTCAGTAAACTTAGTTAGACACTCTACACTCAAATGCTGTAACAAAGTAGAATCTACACATGAATTAACACAGTCTACGTAGACCGTTTCATTTCAAAACATATATTTGAATAATTTCGGTGTTTTGGGAGTAAATATATTTGTTAATAATGCACTCTCTGTCACAAAAAATGTGTTGTGACACACTGACCCATATAAAGATATCAGTAAGTCAATAGATTCCGTGTCCAGTTGTCATAGTTGCACTTTTTGCCATTTCTCAATAAATGTCTGCTTTAAGGAAAGTTGGAAATTTTACAATTGAAAGTTTTAGGTACTTTTCCAGATTGGAAAGTTAATTATACAAATGCCCTGATAAACAAAATCCATTTATATGGATGACTAACGAGCACTATGCTGATAAGGCGGAATGGGGTGTGGACAAATCAAAAGGACTGGGCGGTTGGCGAGAGAAAGTGCTGACAATGCCCACAGTTTCATTGTAAAAAAAGATTGTTTCTAAAAAGATTTTTTTTTTTTACTTTGTCTCATATTACGTCGGATTATAATACTGAGTGGCCATTTTCTTTGTATCGAACACATCATTTAGAGAACAGTGCTTGCTTGTACTTACACACTGGACTTCGCTTAACATAATCACATTGGGCCACATCAATTTGATTATGTTCAGCGGTTGGTTTTTGTTAGGAAATTTCCGGAGAAATGGACACAGAATGATGTAGAAATTTATAGAAGTCAAACAATTGAGTGTTAATTTGTCCATGCTGAATAATTCCATAGTAGCTACGTATTATCCGAGTTGTCTCAATTAAACGATAGTCGCAGTTTAGTTACATAAAATCTCGCGAGGTCATGTCCGCGTTGCAACGTTGCAATAGTTCAGCTTAAATACCCTGTTTCACTGTTTTAGCTGTACTGTGTATTGTTTTTCGCATAAAAACACTGATCTATAATTAAAAAAGTCTGGCGGGTAAAGAAAACCTGTTTTGTTTTTGCGCTACTGTGTACCGTTTTGGTGCAATTTAATACAGGTGGAATAGATAATGAATACGTCCCCGCCAATTTAAGTTAAGCGGAATCATCTGAATGTCAATTAATAACATTACTTTTCAACGTATTCGCTGGCGAAATGGATTCGTTTACCAAAATAAAAATTTTAATCACAAATGAAAGCAAAACACAAACATTACCAAACATAGGACACGTATTTGATCAATAACACTATTTGGCTTAAAAGTGGTGATTAGTTTAAAGGGGAACTGAAGCAATTTTGTGTTATGGCGTATATTTAAATATATATTATCTAACTATGCATTAATGGTGACAGATACCTGCTAATTTATGAGATAAACTGAAAAACTGATTTTGTTCGAGACCAAAATCGACAAAATACATCACTGCGTATCGCCATCTTGTTGTCGAAACGAGT
>SDWI01000008.1:716904-729398 GCA_009193005.1 Lamellibrachia luymesi
AGGAGCTCGTACTCAAACCACTCTGCCGCTGAACCCCCCGCAGAGCAATATGGCGCCGCCCAGCGAAGATAATGGCAAAGTTAAAAAGGATATTACAAAATTACCGTGGCGTAGCGCCCATTATATAAGGGTGATATATACTGTAAATGGTATGTTATTATGTTTGGGCTATGGTTGTTCGAGTGCTTCACCCCCCCTTTAATGTTCATAGTTAATAACTTTCTGCTATAATTTCCATTACGGTGCTACCACTGGTGTGGCGTAACGACCATGGTTCAGCAGTTATGTAGAAAACATTATGAATTATGGTAATATGTTCCTTTATCCTTTATGGTATCGCACAAAAGTTGTCAATCTTTATTCACTAAAAATGAATAAAATATCCCATATATACAAGCTATTTATTCGATATGTTCATACACCAATGTTCCACGTAATATATATATATATATATATATATATATATATATATATATATATATATATATGAGCCGTATTGTCCTGAGGTTGGGTGAAGGCCTTAGCGTGTCGTTTCCAAGTTTGTCTATCTTGCTGTTCTCTGCCAAGTGGTTTCATTCCAATATTCATCCAAATCGTAAATCGTTTTGCTGCTCTTCCTCGTAATCTCTTCCTTCCGTACGGTCTCCAGGTGGTAATGCGATTTGTCCATCTGTCGTCTTTGAGTCGGCTGATGTGTCCTGCCCAAGACCACTTCATTCTTCTTCTTGTTTTTATCACGCCTGTGACTCCTGTCTTTGCTCTCACCCAGGTGTTTGTCTTTCTGTCATGGTATGTTATATTAAGCATACTCCTCTCCATTTTTATCTGCGCGACCGCTAGTTTTTTCTAAGCTTGTTTTGTTAGTGACAATGTTTCAGCACCGTATGTTATTGCTGGCAGTACACATGAGTTGTAAACCCTTCTTTTTAGTCAGATGGCAAAGTTACTTTTGAAGATGTCGCGATGTTTTGCATATGCTGTCCAGCCGGCTGTAATTCGTCGGAGGATTTCCTTGTCTTGGTTCTTGTCCCTAAGGCTGAAGCGTTGGCCTAGGTATACGTAACTCTCCACATACTCTGCCTGAGTGTTATTAACGTATATTGAGGTTTTGTCTTCCACCATTAGCTCAAGCCGCTTTACTTTCTTCGCACAGTTCTTATAGCATCATTTCTAGTTCTAGTGGTGTTTCGGTGCACAGGAAGATATAGTCTGCGAAACGGAGATGGCTGATATATTCTACGTCTATTATCAGGCCTTTTTTCTCCCAGTCCAGTCTTTCGAGTGTTGATGTGAATAGTTTGGATGAGATGGTATCGCCCTCCTCTTTTGTTGTTTATTTTCTCGCTCTCTTTGTGAAAATGTACTGTCACAAAGCTGTCTGTGTATATATAGTTCATGAGTTTTATGTATTCATCTCCTATCCCTTGGTCTTGGAGTGAAGACTGTATTGCCTGGGTTTGTACCGAGTCGATGGCCTTCTCATAGGCAATGAATGCTATACAGAGTGGTATGTTGAATTATCGGCACTTCTCCTTCAGTTGATTCATGAATTGGATGTGATATGTCGTTGAGTACCCGCCTCTGAATCCTACCTGTTCTCTGGGTTGATTATCGTCTGGTATTTCCTCCAGTCTGTCTGTTAGAATCTTCGTGAATAGCTTGTAGATGTTCGATAGCAAACATATTGGCCGATAGTTCTTTATGTCTTTTTGGTTGCCTTTTTTGTAGATTATCACCATCTTTGCATGTTTTCACGTAGTGGGGATTTGTCTTTCTGCTTTGCAATTTGTATACAGCTTGGCTAAAGCTTTGGCGATGGTATTTTCTCCTGCCTTCAACGTTTCGATGTTAACTTCATAATTTCCTGTTGCCTTCCCATTTTTCATCTTATTTACGCGGCTTCTGCTTCCCATGTTGTTACTGATGGTACTTCTCTTGGGTGTGTGCGTATTGTTACGGTTTGGTAGCTGTCATAAAGTTCTTCGATTCGTTCTAAGATCTTATCCTGGTCTTGAGTTTCTCTGCCCTGATTGTCTAGGAGTGATATCAGTCTATATGGGCCTAGTATGTGTGTTATTCTGACCTTTTTCAAGCTCTTTGATGTCTCTATTGTTTTTCGTATGGTATCTAGGTTGTATTTTCTGATGTCTTCTTTCGCTTTCTTTTTGAGGGTCTTGCATATCTCTGTGTACTCTACGCAGTCCTTAGCGGTGTTCTTTACCATTGCTCTACGCTTTTTCATTAGTGCTTTTGTTGGAGTTGATAATCTAGACTAGTCCCATTTGGTGTTTTGTTTGGCTATGTTTGTCGCTGTCTGTTGGATCATTTCTGTCATGTTTTCATTTAGAGTGTCGATATACTATTCAGTTCTTTTTAATTCAAATTTCTCTAGTGTCGACTTTTAGTGGTTTCTTTTTTCTTAGCAGCTTCTACCTTTCTGCTTTTGTGTCTAAGCTGATGTTACTCATCAACATTCTTTGGTCGCTTCCAATGTCCATGCGGTTTATGACTCTTACATCTGTGACCATGTTCGGCTTGCCAGTTACGATATAGTCAATTTCATTCTTCGTTTTTCCGTCCGTTGAGGAAGATGCTAATTTCGTCTTCTGACTGTGATGTCGTTGGAACATATACTTGAACTATTTTTAGTTGGTATCGTGTTGATATGCGTAAAGCAAGTTCTGCTACTCTTGGGCTAATGTTATGTTGTCTCTCCATTTCTTGGTTATGAGGAAGTCCACTCGCACTTGTCCGTTGTTCGACTTAGAATGTGTGTGTGTGTGTGTGTGTGTGTGTGTGTGTGTGTGTGTGTGTGTGTGTGTGTGTGTGTGTGTGTGAGCAATTCTCAAAAGGCCGTCACAAAAGTGCAAAATTTCGTGATTTTGTTTTAATTCGTTTTTATTGTTTGGACGTGTAGTTCCACCAGTACTCTAATAATGATGAAATGATAGCTGTTCAAGATTGTACAATGTTATCGGGGGATTTAACATTCTTAAACGCATGGAACTTTATTAGCTGTGTTATCAAACTATCAGTCCGACTGTGTCTTAGTAACGTGATCACCAGGGCATACATGTCCATTTACTTTTCTAAATGTCTGTTTTTGTGGTGCTTTTTTATGGGAATATTTCAATGGTGCCTGAAATGACATGTTATTGTGACATAAATGAATAAAAAATTACCTGAAGCACACGTTTTGACGATATTTCACGCTGTGTTAGAGCAATATCCAAACAGCAGCAGAAAGGCAAATCTGATATGTTTACATCACAAGCTTACAACACCTAGGTCTTTTTGTGTATAACATTTTCGAAGGGCCAAAAACCGATGTTTTAGGTTTTGAAATCGTTCTCACAGGCAACAACACATATAACAGCACTGATATCTGATGGGATCGTATTGTTACGTTTACAATCACTCAATGAAAGTCACACATTGTTATTCTTCCTTTTGGCGTAACTAGTAACATCAAAACAAGGAGACCGACGTGGACGTCTTATCAATATCGAAATCTAGGACACTATGCATTTGTTGACATATGTCGAACAAATATTAAGTAGTGTGTGCCATTTGGTGCAAATTGGAAAAATAACAGTCAAAAAGTGATATTTTCATATTATACAAAGTTAGTGACATTCGTATCGTTGTTCTGACCGTTTGAGACAACCATGCCTGGCACGTCTTCCCTGATGCGGTTTTGGTTTGTTTCCCCTTGTACTCGAGACCGCGGGGTGTCATTAGGCATTCCAACGGGACTGAAACATCAGCAACGACAATGACAACAACGACACAACAGTCGTCCCCCGGCAACAACAAAAATCAGTGATAGTAGCAACAAATACGGCTTCAAACGTTCTTAACAGAATGCAATGAAAATGGTAAATCAAGGGAAATATTTCATATTCTCATGTATAAGATGACTGCAAGAGGAGCCGGTTCACCACTGCCTTAGCATCAGCTTCTTCTGGTCACTTTGTTTGTTTTGCTGCGCATTGTGTCGTTGTCAATAACATTAGGAATTTGGTTGTTCTCATTCGCGTGCTGTTTCCCATGTGTTGATGTTCAAAGCTCAACACGAGAAAAGGTATGCATGCGTTGAAATAATACCCATAGACATAGCAACAATTTGCGTGCCTTTTGAGGTGATAAATTCAGAATTATTCGTCTCAGCTGATATATAATTAGGAAATAATGCACTGTGTGTTGATGTCACGACAGTGTTGCCAGCCAAAAAACATTACGAGTGAAGCAACAAACAATGCATTATCTGATGTTATATGGCTGGTGACACTCGAGTGACATTAACAAACACTATGTTATTCCCGTTATATAACGGTTAATTAAAAATTGAGCACACCTGTTCACTTCGTACATTCATAAATATGCTGTTGGGCCGGTTTCAAGAAGCATTCATACCAGACGTTTGACGAAGATTACGTCAATCACAACAATTAGATTACGTAAATCACAGAAAATACGCGATGTATTCGAAAGATAGCGGGTCTGTGCAAACGCACGTACTCGGTCGCGTTCGAAATTATTCAAACATCAGACGTATTTATCTGGTTGATAAATCACTAAAATGCTATAGGCCAATCAGGTAGTCTTATTACCGTGATATATACATCCAGATAATGCACGGCAGCTTCTTTCTGAAAATCATATGTTAAACATACGCCTGTGAACGTCAAGCTGATATCAGCACGGCTAGCCGTTGTATAACGTTATCTGAACGTAATCGCTGCTAGACGGAATACGATTGATCCGAATGAATCGTAACGTCGTCGGGACATGTATATAATCGTACGATACAATCAAGTTAGTCGTACGAGTCTATTGTTCTGATTGTATCGTAACGAGTAGCACCGCCTTGACATTCTAGTGCCCTTGCAATTGTATTCCTTTCACTCTACCTAAGTCTTGTTACACCTAGCGCCATATATGTATGGAATAGGACACACAACATATGGTCAGACACCTTAGCGAGTTGGTGACGTTTCAGTAAAATATTAATGAAAAACACATACGCACTCCATAAATAAATCGTCATAGTTTCCATAATTGCAGGGAAAGTAACTTGTGAATGTGAGTAACTAATTATTTATTAGTATACCGAACTAACAATTACTTGCATCATACCTTGACAGTGCCTTCTTTATAGCAGCTTTTTTTTATAAAAGTAGTTTATGATTATGTAAGTCTGTCTGGCTGTTTCCCATTTCGCATGCCTGCGTCTTGTGTCATTAAATAGAAACTTGCTAATAAATTAGAACGAAATAGTAATTATCAACTGACGAGTAGCCTGAGCTCGTTTTTTTGTAGATATCTGTAATAACTTGAGCACATGCATGAGTGAATAAAATGGAATCCCATTTATTAAACAAGTGTGAGATGCCGAAGCGCCCCTGGCTAAACTGAGCTTAATGTGGTAAAAGCACGTTGCACTCTAGGGGCGTATATCAAATCATACGGATAAACCATATGTGACAACACATGACAAAGTGTAATAACCATATGTACATTGATGTAAAAACAGAAAGGCGGGGTGTATTGACCCCCCCACAATGAATAATGTTATACATAAAGTATGTCACTGCACAAAACATACTCTGAATACACATCACGTTTGAATACACAAGACAATTTTTGCCGGCACAAAGTTGTACTCAGGTAACATCTTCCTACCGAGTACCGCTCTAAAAACCCCCGTGTACGCAGCTGACGATTCAGAGAAGAGGGAAAAGCATTTAATGCAAAACCTCTTGTACCAATCTGGATAAGGAAAAGAATTAAAAAACTGAAAAACCTTTCTGAACTACCTCTCTGCAATTAGCGTTTCACAATGAAATGGACACAATGTGACACATTAGAAATAAAGAAAACAGTTGATGTAATGTTAGGGAGGGTGGGTTGGGCTTCAAATTTGAGCAGAATTGTTGTCGTTGTTAACTGGGTGAGCGCAGAGAACAACCGAACTGCCTGTATCTCCACTACCCGTTACAGCTCTCCCGCCCTAGGCAATGCACTACCAAAACTTGCTTGGGTAGTGCAAGGAGTCATAAGCTTTTGCAGTGGTTGCCATTTTGGAACGCCGGGCACAATGGTTAGTCGTTGATATGAAGTAGTGTATGACTCTGTGTGACTGTCTGTACATCTGTCTTTCTGACTGTCCCCTCTTATCTCCGTCAGATTCGCACGTTTGGGGCTGACGTTTTGTAGGCGCGCACGCTATTACCATTTTGTACTATTGTCCCGAATTACGTAACAAGGACACAGCATCGCTAGCCGTTACTACGAGTGCTGGTATTGTGTAGTAATTTCGAGAGTTGGATTCCCATAAGCCATCATATATTATTAACTGGCAGCACCAAGTGTCAAAACAAAGACGGATATTTATGTGATTGTTTTAATATTGTTATCGTGACGATCACTTACGAAATGCTAAGTTATCCCTTCCGGAGGATGTGTGATTTTGCTAGTTGTTATAAACTGATATAACAAGGTTGCACTTTACACTGTGACAAATAACGAAAATCGCCGCTGACGTCCACTGTGGGCGCGGTGTCTACCACGCGCCCAGTCACGTGTGACACGGCGCCCTGCGGATATTACTCACTCCATTTGTTGCTCTTTCAGACTCATTTAACATGCTTGAAGCTTTACTGGGTTTCAGTGAACCGTGACAAATAGTGAGAGCTGTGGTTGCTGCTTTTACAGCCTGATTCCCCCGAGTGTTCCCGGTGTATTTTCATTGATTATTCACGACTCGACTATCAACGGAGCACACAGCCCTTTCTCTGTTTGCGTAGCCAACTCGACTACTGCACTGTATATTAATGTTATATACATTCGATCATAATATACTATGATTTTTCAGTACACCTGAAATCTTATGTTGTACCTGTTTTTTTGCAGATTTATTAATATTCCTAGTGCTTATGGTGGTGTGTCTTTACAAATATATATAATTATGCCAGACCTGGGGCCGAAGTATTAAATACTTTAGTAGTCATGTACTCGAAAACATACTTTGAAGTACTTCTACCTATAACTGTACTCGTATAAATTAAGGGTCATGTACTCGTACCCGTACTCATGCTCAATGTGGTCAGATTGACAAATACTACACGTACTGTTTTCAATGTATTAGTATCGTGTACAATGACACAAGTTCAACAAAGACAACTAAATTTCATGTAGCTATTCTTATTTACCAATAATAATAATAATAATAAAAATAATAATTAACTTATATGGCGCCTATATCCTCAGGAACCTGACCTCAGAGGCGCAATAAAGCAGAACCATTAAGCACAATAGTGAACAGGCTCAGATGTGACAAATACTACGCATACTGTTTTCAATTAATTAATATCTTGTACGATGACACAAGTTCAACAAAGACAATTTAATTTCATGTAGGTATTCTTATTTACCAATAATAATAATAATTAATTATATGACGCCTATATCCTCAGGAACCGGACCTCAGAGGAACAACAAAGCAGAACCATTAAGCATAATCGTGAACAGGCGTGACTTCCATCCTCTCGCCGATCACATGACAAAGTTTTGAAATCACCAAGGGCGAAACTCGTTAATGTTCAGCGTTTCCATTTTCACCTCAATAAATTCTGGACACAATAAATTAAATAATTTAATAGTTTGTCTGATAATTTCACAACAAACTACAAACATAAGTTGTACTAACGAGCAAGCATGTTGTAATGGATGTTAAGCAAGTTTGAATTTTCTCCAAAATTATTTGAAATGAGACGAGCAAAACTCGAATTGAGGAGGGACCTCTAAAAAGTGTCGAATAAGTGAATCACCCGCTTAATAGAATCAAACTGTTTTGGGAAGGACTGATGCTGTTAAACATTGTCCACTGTAACGATATTATCGTGTCGGAGGATCCGTGGCCGCCAGTATCGGGTTAATATCGCATCAATGCGCCGAACTGAAAACTGCATAGGAATATCACGGACCACCGGACAGCACCGGCGAGGTATCTGGCGTGGAAACGAATACAAAGGTCACTATATTAGGTCGTTCAACATTCCCATAGCCGAGCTGGGGTTACTCACGGCATACAACAAACTAATATTGAGTTCGCACATGTAACATGTCAACGTAAAACTCGAACTGGTGATTTCACCGTAACAAAACATACAATACGTCAAAGATCGAAGTGCTCTTACCGTTAGTATCAGTTGCATGTGACGAGCAGTAGAATCCAACCAAGAACAACGCAAGAAAAGTCCGGAGCAGACACATTTTGTTCGTCGTGTCCAGGATTCCAGATACAACCGACCAAAGCTTCTGCTCATTTCCGACTAACATTTGGGATGTCGCGATCACTGAACACGTACACGTTTGTATGACTAAATCAATACAATATGGTTAATTTATTAACACTAGAAACACAGTAGGCCCTAATGCAAGGAGCGTAAACCGACATACCAAGTGTCTCATTATTACACATTTTCGCAATAACATTACTTATCATGTACGGGGACACAAATCTAATAAGGTATTTATGTTGGTTGTAAAACTCATATAATACTGTCTCCTACTATAGTTTAAACACGAAGCGTTTCATCTTATCTACGCTTTCTTTCGCAATATATCATAATATGATAACGTTTTATTATAGAGGTATGTGTTATAGCACGCAGGTTTTCACAGTGTTGTTGTGTCTTGTCCCCGACAACAAACACTATGTAAAGGGTCACGCTTGTAGCATACATCACTTCCCAAAATATGAAAGTGAGGAGAATATTATTAGATTTTTTGAGCGAGAAACATATGTTGTAAAACAAGCGATTTTATTGCAATGTTCGCGCTACACACACACACACACACACAACACACACACANTGTTTTGTTATGCTTTGTATATCCCACCCAGGCTCAAATTGTTTAATGATTTGTTAGCCATCCCATCCCGCCTAAAAAAATTAATGATATTCCGTGGTATGCCTTCCCATCCCAGACTAAATATGTTTAATGATTTTCGCCACCCTGAAAGCCAAGTACATCAGGCCTGCTTTCGCCTGCTTTAGCGCTGGACTTTCTTGGCATTGTTGATAGCTTGATAATGCCCAGGTTAATTGTGGACACTGGTTACCGCCTACCAATATCTCTATTCGCACTTTTTTGTAGCTCAAAGAAACGTCGAGTAGCAGTTGAATCGAACTGACGGTGTGTATCGTCACGTGGTGATACTGTGCACAGGACAGTTTATTTTCAGGTGTTATAATTTCGTAACTTTGTTTGTTACAGATTGCTTTAAAAAGGACTTCCATGCCCCCTCTTCAATGTGTATTTCCACATGAATCTATACCTAACTACGCCCCTGGCCAGTATTTTCGAAAATATATATATATATATAGGAAGATGAAGGAATTGAGATAAAATATTGATATGAAAAACACCTAAAGATGAAAGTAATCGGAAGCAGTATGATATGGGCAGGACATATACAACGAATGTTGGAATACATATTGTCAAAAAGAGCACGGAAAGCAGACGCGGGTAGCAAAAGAAGAAGAGGAAGACCAAAGCTGTGATGGAAAGACTGTGTCAAACGGTCAAACGATATATTGAAGAGGCAGATACGAACGGCCAAGAGCGGAAGACCATCGTAGAAGACAGAGGGAGATGGAGAGAGTAACAACGAATGTGGAAGAAGCTACCAAGTGACGTGGATCCCAACCACAAAGTGTGCAAAGGAAAAAGAATATATATATATATATATATATATATATATATATATATATACAAATGATCTGCTAACATAATTTCTTTTCTGGGAATGTGTTGGGTCTTCCATGTGTTATTAATTTTTAATTGCAACAATCAACAACCAATCAATGTATGAGGCGCATGAGATTGGATATGTTTTAGTATCTTTGTGTACGACCATGACTACGGCCGCGTTGTCATTATGGCATTGCACAATCGGTTTTTCAACATCCCTCTTCTAATGCCTGTGTGATTGGGAAGAAATAGTTGATGGTGATATGGTCCACCCATGTGAAAACGATTTTTTTTTCAAAAATAGTCACCAAACCCAGCCTCTGGCATCGGTGAAGAAATTTAATTTAACCGAGGTTTCCCAGAATAATGAGGAGAACATGTAGACAAAGTTGAACATGTCTATATATATACAGCCGTGATGCCTGCTTGTTCCTCTTTGTGGAGATGCATATGGTGATATGCATTCTGTAGCACACGTGTTAAGTATATCGACCTTCGTTTGATCCGCCGAGCAGGGATTGGTAATATTTTAGTATAATTTTCTAATTGGCTAAAACTTGGGTGAGAAGTTCCCTAATTTTGTCAAATTTGTCCCATGGTAGCCTATCTTCCATCTTGTAGTGTAGAGCTCACTTCCTAAAAATACATTACCGTAGCCGGATGTACCGTTTCGAATGTTTGATTTGGATGTTTATGTCAAAACGAAATGTTCCAAAAGACTCCAATTCATGTCTGCATTGTTGTTTCCCTGCAAACCAATGAAAAGAAATACGCCCAATACATGTATTTCTGCTGATGCATGGAATTTGCTTACCAATATTCAATATATGTGCGATGAATTTTTCAAGTAGTTTATATTTTTTTCGAACACTCCACGGGTAATGAACGATCATAATAAAACTGAACACTCATATATATATATATATATATATATATATANATATATATATATATATATACCCAATAGTTCATAATCCGTTTGGAGAACGGGTAAGATTATACATGCTTTATCGAAATCAGTCTTCACCATTAGAAAACCTGAATCCATGGACTGAATTAACGGAATGGCATCATCAAAACTTAGATAGTAAACTGTCACCTCTTCCGTTAAAATATCATAGTTGAAGGATGTGTCCCGGGAAACGACACGTACTGGATTAGACGATGCACCCAACTTCCCTTTTAGGTATCAGGCCTTATGATAAGACTTGAAATTTAGAAACGGTGGCGATGAAACTGGCCCGTTAATTCGGTCAGTTTAAATTTCACGCTTAGTGCCACGTTTTAGCACATGAGATAATTCGTAAGCGGATTTTAGGTTATCAGCGTTTCGGAAAGATCTTTCTCCTGTGTACTGCAGAATAAAGCCATGAACGAAGCCAAATATAAAAAAAAATCCTAAAGTCCACGCATTTATAGGCGTGGGTCTTCGATTTTACTTTTTTATATAAGTGCAAACCTAGAAGGCGAATCTACGCTACTAAAGGGCACCATATCATTATTACCGGTGACTTGCTGCAAGACATGTGATGTGGTGCGTATACAGTTTGTAAGTACACAGGTCTGGGTGACGCGTCTAGTGTTCTAGTGTTTACGGTGTGTAGTTTGTAGTGCGTTTGCGTCACACTCTTGCTTTCAGCTGCAGGCACCAACTAGCTCCATTTCTGGGGCGAAAGGGAATATCAGTGCACAAACTTCCCCTGCTGGTACATAACCTCTCCATAGACGAGACCCTCCTCTAGGTACACCACGGATAGTGGGCATCCTGCGGCATCAGGTTGATCCGTTGGGACTCTTGGAGCACAACTGAGCGTCACACTCACTATTCCAGTCCCCAACTATGGGTAAATAATAACCTTGAGATGACCTAGCAAGTGCTTATTGTATGTAGCTATGATCCTCTGGGGTCAAAACACACATATCATGTCAAACACCAAATGCTGTTGTTTTGTGCCATAAAATGCATTGTCATAGCAAACATAGTGCTTCAACATGTCAACAATAGCAGAACGACGTGATTTTCACCATATGGAAGAACCATGAACCAATTTGATTACATTATTGACCATAGGAAACTTAAAGTCTAGCTGAAGAACCGTAGGACACACATATAGGCAACATTTTGCTCAAAACACTTAATGGTCATAACAAATATTGATATCAAACCTTGTGTTTCAACATCACACAAGAAAGTAGTCAAGATGTACGGTTATAGAGAAATAAGGCAAGAGTTCCTGGTTAAGATTGGTGGAGGCTTTGGACATATATTGGAACTTGATGATAGATCAGAGGAGGAACTAAGGTTAGACTTTAAAGATACAACAATTGAATCACTGAGAAGGTGGTTGGCTTCGGGGTTAAAAAGATTTTAGTTATGGAGGAGGATTTCAAGAAAAACAACTTGTTTAATTTGTTTAAAATGTGCGAGAACTCAGCAACAAACCGTATAGACACTTCATGGCTGCAAAAAACAGCTCCAGATGAAGTGTTGAAATGCTGGGAAACCTACGTTGAGAAACATTTAAACACGAACTGGCCAAGTTTACAAGAATTTAGAAAATCGCTTTGGATGTTTATCAATAAATTATTCACATTTATTGAGAGTAGGATCACACTTTTTAAAAAGGAATGGGTTCACACTTTTGAGAAGGGATTGATACATTGATAGTGTTATTACCATTGGTAAGATAAATATTCTGTGATTCAGAATATGTATATATTGTAAGGGTTTT
>SDWI01000008.1:729971-790696 GCA_009193005.1 Lamellibrachia luymesi
GGGGGGGGGCAGTGTTTATTTTTGGAGGGCATTGGTCCATGCCCTTTGGCTATTTTTTTGTTACGCCGTTACATGATGGCAAAGATAACTAGGCTTGCCCCCACCCCCTTTGGCATCCCCTTTGGCATAACGTGGATTTGCCACTGTTCGAGGGGTACCCCCTGGGGTAGCATTCGTAAGTTAGTCTAATAAAAGTCCCGGCTCAGTTATCTTTCCATTCATTTTATAATGAAAGGCGATACGAAAGTTTGGAACAATGTTTTGGGTTGATTGTGACGTTTTCGTTCGTGCGTGACGTCGTGTGACTGGACATTATTCACCTTACTTAACATTCCTTCTGTGTGGCGCAACGGATCGACTGCGTTTGTCCATTGCATTACATCTCTTCGCATTATCATATATTCAAAACATATTAACAGACACAGAAGATGTCAGTTTAGCAGCAAAGTTTGATTTGGCTCACAGTCCGGTCAGGGGTTCGCTTCACCACCTTTTGGCAATGGTTCACCTGTTTAGTACCGCTAACACATTGTAGGTCATGTAGAAATGATATCACCAGTATTTATTTGTTATATATATATATATATATATATATATACATTATTCATAGATTTAATGATAGATTACTATTCCAGTTAGAGAAATAGGATGAAAACATATTTTCGTCGCAAGCAGACCACATATTATCCGCGACATCTCGTCCGGTTTGTTTTTTCTTAATCTCTCTGAGCTTCACAATGTCTGTACCTGACCGCAGCCCGTCGCCCCTCTCTGTGAGGTCTGATCGCAGCACGCCAAGTAGGTTGGTGGACTGCATCTTAAAATGATTATATTTGAGCAGTTTTGCAATAAAAACCATTGTATAGTCACCAGAATCAATGTATATATTAATATTTGTTATACTAATACCCACAGAAGACTTAAATATTACTAACAGATCATCTGCACATGTCAGGCCTCGACATTAACATTGGCCCGCTGGCCCGGCGCCCTTTTTGAGGGCTGCCGGGCCAGTTCGGGCCACAAGGTTTCATATTTTACTGGCCCGGTGGGCCATCATAGTTTGAGATTGTTTTTTATACGATTAGTCACAGCAACAGGCCATCGTTTTAATCGCTTGTTCTTGCCTTCCACACCTGTGCTACAATTACATACAACTTTCGTCTCATTTCATATAAACCGACTGGTTCACCGATTGCCCGCTAGGTGTCATGACAGTGCCTAACATACATCCCAGGACACGACATCATGTTAGCGCATATTTAACAAGATTTAACAAGATTGCCATCCAAAACAACACGTTTTCGATGGCAAGCGGACAAGGAAGCCATTGGCTTATCGAGAGTCCAACAATTTTCTCATTTATGTGTAGCCCGCCCTGATAACATATATCTGTCAATTCTATTTTTAAACATATTCACACTACTAGCATTAATACAATCATTTGGCAGTTTGTTCCATTCATTTATCACCCTCTGATAGGGCCTCCATGCCTGAATACAATATTCCAAATGTGGCCTAACTATTGCTTTGTACATGGGTATAATTAGGTGTTTCTCCTTATACGTGATAGTTCTCCTAATTAGCACTAGAATTTGATTTCCTTTCGAAGCAGAAATCTGACATTGCTCTGAAACTTTCATGTCAGCACTAAATGTTACACTTAAATCCTTTTCTTGTGTGGTTCTACCTAGTACAGCATCCCCCATTTTATATTCTTCGCCCATGTTTCCATGTCCTCTGTGTATACATTTACATTTCCCAAAATTGAATAACATTTGCCATTTTTTATGATCACTTAACTACTTTATCTAGATCATCCTGTAAACTTTGTTTATCTGTATCATTAGTAACCTTTCTGTATACTTTTGTGTCATCTGCAAATTTGAGTACTTTGCTAGATATGTCTTCTTCCAAATCATTTATATATATATATATATATATTAAAAACAGCATAGGTCATACTACTGATCCCTGTGGTACACCACTCAAAACAGATTTCCAGTTTGAATTCTCACCATCCACTATTACTCTCTGTCTTCTGTGTGTAAGCCGCTTTTCTATCCAGTTGATTACATCATTGCCTATACCATGGGCTTTTAGTTTAAGCTACAATCTTTGATGTGGAACTTTATCGAAAGCTTTCTGAACATCTAAGTAAACAGAATCTACTGGTGACCCGTCGTCTACCCACTTTGTAATTTCTTCAAAAAAACAAAAGCGATTGGTTAGACATGACCTTGATTTTAGGAACGCATGTTAAGATGTATTTAATAATTTATGTTTTACAAGGAATTCCACCATGTGGTCTCTAATTAATGTTTCGAGTAATTTTCATACAACTTATGTTAAACTCAATGGATTGGAATTTTCTGGCTTATTCCTCAATCCCTTCTTAAATAGTGGCGTAATACTTCCTTCTTTTCATTCTGAAAGAACTATTCCTTCTTCTGGTGACAAGTTAAAAACATTTGCAAGTGGTGTACTAATTTGCTCAACAATTTCCTTAAGCAGTTTTGGTGGTATCCCATCAACTCCAGGTGATTTATTATCTTTCATCTTCTTAATTTTCTTTGCTATCATTTCACGAGTTACAAATAACTGCCCTAAATGTTCTGATTTATTGCCCTCAAATTTAGTAAGTGGAACTGGAAGTGAGCTGATATCTTCTATGGTAAAAACTTAAATACTCATTCAGGACCTCTACCATTTGAAACCCTTCTGAACTTATGTTTCCCCTGTTGTTTTCCAGTGGCCCGACCTTATCTCGAACTTTCTGTTTACTACTTACATAAGCATATAAACTCTTGCTCTCATTTTTTATATTAGCTGCCAATGTTTTTTCAAAGGTTCTTTTAGATTTTCTAATTTCAGCTGATTTTGCAGTCTTCATCCTTTCTGGAACGCCTATAAACCCATCACATAGTTTGCTTACACTATTTTTTTAATAGCTTTTAATTTCATATGTTAGAATATTCCAACATTCAATTGCTGTCTTTTTCATCATCATGTTATTCCAATCTAGCTTTGCTAAGTATTTTCTCATACCTTTATAATTACCGTTTCTCCTATACGGTTTTTATTTTTACTTTCTGATTTTATATTAATGTCAAAATGTATTTGATTGTGGTCACTGTTACCCAATGTTTCTTTTAGGTTTACATTGTCCAATAATTCTTTTTGTGATGATAAAACTATATATAATACATTTTCTCCCCTGGTTGGTTCTAGCACGTGTTGAGTAAGGAAATTATCCTGAATTAAAAATATAAAGTGTTGGTCCTCACCCCCTGTACTCTCTAGAGAGTTCCATTGTATGTGTCCATGGTTAAAATCTCCCAATATGATATATTCCCCTTTACTAACTTCCTTTATAGCATTTTGTATTTTTTTATACTGTTCGTTTATGTTTGAACTTCGGTAAACTAATCCAATAGTTAATGTTGAATTTCATGAAACTATTTTGCACCAAACAGCTTCATCGTAATCTGCATTCCTTTCTAATTTTATTCCATAAGCCTGAGTGGATTCTTTAACATATAAAATAACTCCACCTCCCCTTCTTCCTATTCGATCTCTCCTAAACATTAAGTATCCTGTCCATCCTAATTCAGCATCTGTTATGTCTGTGTTGGCCCATGATTCGGTAATACCAATTATGTGAGGGTCAATATCATCTACCATAATGTTTATTTCGTTTTTCTTATTTACTATACTTCAGACATGTTTTTCGAACATTTTGTTATTAGTTTATCTGTACTCGTGGAATCTTGTTCTGGTTGAGGCATATCTAAGTTACCCCCCTGCGCTTCTAGTTTAAACAGTGTTTACTACCAAAAATATTAGTTATGCTACCCATGCCACTGTCTACTGCTGCTGAGAGTCCATCCGCAAATACTGCTGCCCCCTTTCCATTTAGATGAAGCCCGTGCTTCATGTACATATCAGCCCTTCCAACACAACTTCCCCACAAAACCAACTTCCTCTTCCCTACATAGCTTCTCGACTAGCATGTTAATTGCCATCCCCCGGCAATTTCGATATCTATGACCCCTCCTTCCTATTACTGGTAAAATCCCTGACAGTATTACCTGCTCAACCCGCGTCTGCTTTAGTGTTCTGACCAAATTCCTGTATTTCCTAACTATGGCAGTTGTACCCTCACTCTCTACGTTATTTGTCCCTACGTGTACTAAAACAGATCCACCCTTGCCCGAACCCGCGATGTTTTCTATCCTCTCAGTTATCGCCTCTATGTTGGCCCCAGGCAAGCAAACTACCACGTAATCTCCCTCGGTTAAGACTATGTCGGTCTTCCTAACTATTGAGCCCCCACAAACACCCTCGCTCTCTTTCTCATCCCCTCTATCACTGCCTCAGAATAGCTCTTCCGATGTATCCCCTCCATTACATTATGTCATGCAGCCTTATCACTTGGTGGCTGACTGTTATCAGGCTCTCTTTCACTAAACAACCCGTCTCCTTTCCCTCCCGTCCCCTGGCTAACTTGCACTCCCGTCGCCTTCCCTCCTGACACCTTCCCTCCCGTCTCCCTTACTCCCATTGTCTTAACTATCGTCTTATCCCCCCCCCCGACTTCTTCGCTACTTTCTCCTCCACTCCCCTTCCTTCCATTTGTCTTCCGTCCCATTTAATTCCTTCTCGTCTCCTTTCGTCCTGTCTCCCTACGTCCCGTCTCCTTACGTCCTGTCTCCCTACGTCCCGTCTCCTTACGTCCTGTCTCCCTACGACCTGTCACCTTACCTTTTTTCAGCCTCCTCCCAGGTTGAGGTGAAATCTCCCGAGCATCTCTCTCGTCGTTTTCCACCACTATATCATCTACTGTCCTCCCACCAGAACCACTGGCACCACCCACCTGCTGCCTTCCCACCACTGCCACAACGAGCAGCCTCAGCTGTTCTAACTCCACCTCAAGTTCCTTTATCCTCGTACATCCCCTACACTCAAAACTAAAACTATCCGCCTGAACCTCAACCCAGGACTTCTCACACCCGGATTGACGAAGTCCACCCAGTTGCGACAACTGCTGCATATTAAATGCCTGGTGGCCTTTACCTGCTGTTTGCACGGCGCCAACACAAAATTTAGACAATCTGATTGCTACGTTAGCCTTGAATAAGGCTGTTTTTCTGTTCAAAAGAACACATTAGGCTAATATATTTGCTAACTATGTCTTTCCTACTAAGCTCGTACGAGCAAAGAAAAGGCCTGCCACCTAGCGAATACGGAGAACACTGTGTAAACAAAACAACGAAGTTAGTGTAAACCAACTTAGGCTAAAATCCTTCTGTTAATTCCTTTTACCGAAATCGTTTACAACTATGTCAGATATTACCTAATGTATGTAATTTATGTAAATGTATCACTTTATCAAATATATATATTTAACAATGTATACGATAGTTTGGTACACCAGTTTATTTCACAACCTGTAAACAAACTCCCCCTTATCGCTCGTTGAATTTGAGTCTGGGAAAAATACTGCCTCTGTTAACAAAAGCAGTTTCGTAATATATGTCTATAAGAAGTTTGTGTATTTAGTAATACTTATTCTAACCAATATTTCACTGTTTCTAACTAGTCACTATCTCAATTTTCGAATGATAAACAACCCTATTAACGCTCACTGACTTCCCAGTCGGAGTCCGGAACTAACTTACTCTAAACCCCTGCCTCTGACTAATAATTAACAAAATCTGCTTTCTAATATATGTCTACAATACGTTTATGTATAATATATATACAATAGTAATACTTATTCTATTCGATATCCCACTTTTTTCTGCAAATTCTCTACACCAATTTCAAGTCGCTGCTGCGCCAAGATTCCGGAAGTCGCTCATCAGAGCTAGGGCGCAGATAGCTAAGTTTACCGAAACTTTGTACTTCAGTCCAAAAGTTTATATTCGAAAGAAATAAAACCGAATTGTAACAGTAATGGTTATTTTTATTCTTATGTCCGATTCGCCCGTCGTGTTGTTGAGTATAACTAGCTGTAACTCGATACGGACTGTCAAAAATGCCAGCAGTACACATGCAACGGCATCACCCGTTGTTCTCAAAACGCGACCTACTGCGGCTTCGACAGGGGCTTCTGATTATTAAACGATTCTAGCAGCAACATTGTCTGCCATGCGTAATACAGACGGAAAGCATACAACTAAATCACCAACGGTAAAAGAAATCACAGCCAAACTGGCTGTGATTGTAATGCGATGAATCACAAAAAAAATTGTTTTTTATAAAAAAAATCGAGTCAGTAACTTTTTTTGGGGGCCACTAACTTTTAAAATCTACTTGCCCGACAGGTCACTGTGTACAACAGCTTAATATCGAGACCTGCGCGTTTATAATTGCAGGCAATTACAAGCAAATTAGATTAAGTTGGAACTGATGTTGGGCTCATTTAAACAATGGCGACTGTGGTACACCATTAGCCTAAATTTCAAGGCATGGCATGGTTGGCAATGTTACAACTATTGCTTGCCGAGAGGGTGCATTAGAACCTCCCAATGTCCAGAGCTCACATTTTCTTTGTTCTTTAACCAGATTGCAAATTGGCATCTGACAATACTGGTGCAGCCTGTCTGACCACACGTCTTTACAAGAAGACTCAGCCAGCAATAGGCCTACGTGGTACTGTCCCTTGTGAAAGTGACAATGGCATTTATTTACTAATTACTCTTTCATCTCATGGACTTCCTGCTTTAAACAAATACAAGTATTAGCCCTGAACTGGTAACTAGTATAACAGATTGCTTAAGATGGATATTAACTATCTTTCCAATTGGACTAGGTTTAGTTACAGAAACTAACCTTGTTAATCTCAGTTATGGACTTATTCCCGGTTTATGAATTACTCGCGAATATTACCGGTAAATACAAATTTTTACCGGATTTTCCGACCACCCTGTCTAAAACCGGTTTTTCCCGGGAACGTGCCAACCCTGGTGTTACGGGCGGAATGTATTATTTCTGTTGGGCAGTATGTTGCCATGTGTTTGGCTCCCTCTGGTGGAGTTGGCTTGGTTCCCCGGCAGCGCCATCTGTGTGATCTATTGTGACCACGTGAATTCTGCTGACAGGCCAAATTGTAAGTATCTTGTTTTGGTGGAACTCTTAATTGTTAATCTTACATATTGTACCGTTAAGACATGGGTATAGTCATTATTTTACAAGTTATAATTAAAGCTAGGCCTACTACAAAAATGTCTATAATTTAAGATTGATTTCGCTCAATCATTCTTGCAGATCATACCTCGCACTTTAGGCAGAATCATTAGCCCCGCTATTGATCTTTCTGATTTTACATTGATGTCAAAATGTATTTGATTGTGGTCACTGTTACCCAATGGTTCAAATATTTTTACAATGTCCACTAATTCTTTTTGTGATGATAAAACTATATCTAATACATTTTCTCCCCTGGTTGGTTCTAGCGCATGCTGAGTAAGGAAGCTATCCTGAATTAAAAATATAAATTTTTGGTCCTCATCCCATGTACTCTCTAGAGAGTTCCATTGTATATGTCCATGGTTAAAATCTCCAAATATGATACATTCCCCTTTACTAACTTCCTTTATAGCATTTTGTGTTATACTCTTCGTTTATGTTTGGACTTCGGTAAACTAATCCAATAGTTAATTTTAAATTTCCTGAAATTATTTTGGACAAAACAGCTTCATCGTAATCTGCTTCGCTTTCTAATATTATTTCATAAACCTGAATAGAATCTAACATATAAAATACCCCCCCTGTTCCTATTCGATCTCTCCTAAACACTACGTATCCTGTCAATCCTAATTTAGCATCTGTAATGTCTGTGTTGGCCCATGATTCGGTTTTACCAATTATGTGAGGGTCAGTATCTTCTACCATAATGTTTTATTCGTTTTTCTTATTTACTCTATTCCTAGCATTTAAACAAACACATCTATAACCTGCTTCAGACATGTTTTTTGGACATTCAGCTCTATGTAGTGGACTAAAGTGCAGCCGTTTCAAGGACTACAACTGATTGTTCTGTGTAGTGGACCATTGTATAGCTGTTTCAACGATTACAACTGTACATTCTATATAGTTGACTATCGCATAGCAGTTTGAACGACTACATCTGTGAGATCTGTGTAGTGGATTATCGCGTGCCGGTTTCAACATGGACAATTGTGCCTTCTAAGAAGAGGATAATTGTGTAGAGGATTCAACGATTACAACAGAACTTTCTGTTTAGTGGCCTATCCCGTATTGGTTTCAGGATCTAAAATCGTGCGTTCTGTGTTGTGGAATATCGTGTAGCGGTTTCAACGACTACAACTTTGCGTTCGGTTTAATGGACTGTCGTGTACCCGTTCCAATGTTTACGTATGTGTGCTTTATGTAGTTGACTGTCGTGTTGCGGTTCCAACGACTGCAATAATTATTGTGCGTTCTGTGTAGTGGACAATCGTATAGCGGATCCAACTACTACACCTACTGTGCGATATGTGTAGTGGATTATAGTAGAGCGATTCCAACGACTACCTCTATGCGGTCACTATAGTGGAATATCGTGAACCCGTTTTCAAAGACAACAACTGTGCGTTCTGTGTAGTGGACTATTGTGTAATGTTTTCAAAGACTACAACTGTGCGTTCTATGTAGTGGACGATCGTGTAACGTTTTCAAAGACTACTAATGTGCGTTCTATGTAGCGGACTATCGTGTAATGCTATCAAAGAATACAACAGTGCGTTCTATGCAGTGAACTATCGTGTAATGTTTCAAACACTACAACTGTGCGTTCTATGTAGCGGACTATCGTGTAATGTTATCAAACAATACAACAGTGCGCTCTATGTAGTGGACTATCGTATAACGTTTTCAAAGATTACAACTGTGCGTTCTGTGTGGTGGACTAACATATAACGGTTTCAAAGACTACAACTTTGCGTTCTGTGTAGTGGACTATCGTGTAACGTTTTGAAAGAGTACAACTGTGTGTTCTATGTAGTGGAATATCGTTTAACGTTTTCAAAGTCTACAACTGTGCGTTGTGTGAAGTGGACTATCGTGTTGCGGTTTCAAAGAATACAACTGTACGTTCAATGTAGTGGACTATCACGTAACGTTTTCAAAGACTACAACTGTGCGTTCTGTGTAGTGGACTATCGTGTAGCGGTTTCAAAGACTACAACTGTGCGTTCTATGTAGTGGACTATTGTGTAACGTTTTCAAAGACCACAACTGTGCGTTCTGATATTGGGGTAACCTATTAAGATTAGGCTTGGTCACTAGCATAGGAGCTACCCTGATATTTATAATTAATAATAATTTCAAAATGTTTAATTGTGTTTGTACATTAAGAGATAATGGTCTATTTTTTATTCACTCTGTTTTTTCTGTTTAGAAATTTGATATTTAGGACAAGGGGGCATATAATCATTGTGTTTGTTGGCAACTGGAAAGGCAAACTAATCCAGTTATTATTTAAATTGGACAAGCTTTATTCTAAGTGACATACAGTGGATTCTTGCTATAAGGAACATGTTGGGACTTGGTTAAACTGTTCCATATATCCGATGTTCCTTATATCCATGGGTAGATAAAACAGTGCAAGCAAGACTGAGATTTCAAAGTTGTTCATTTTAAATGGATGTTCCCTACATTGCCAATCCTTGTATTGGGAGGCTGCTGTATAATGATATAATCAACATTAAGATTGAACATCATGTAAGTTAATACACATGTTGCTCTTGCTAAAGTAATACTATATTAGTAAGCTGTTAGACATTGAAGTTTTATCGAATTGAAATTAAATCAAAGGAATGTATTAGTAAAATTTAAAACATATAACTGAGACAATTAATGAACCGATGGACTAACAATGGTCACTCAGGTTTTCATTTAAAAATCTTACATTTGAGGACTTTTTGGCAAACAAGATCGACTTACCTGAAACCATTAACGAGATCCACACAGGTTCCACCATTGAGACATCGTCTGTTGTCTGCGCAGTCGTCTATGTTCACTTCACAACTCACCCCAGTATACCCTGCAATAATGTACAAAGTGTTTTGTTTATGAAACTAAGGATTTATCATTATTCGGGAGCTTATTTTATAAGATGAGAAACAAATATTGCCTTTTTTTGAATACATTTCATGAAACAAAATTACCCAGGCTTAGAATAGCAGCAAGAGGATTTGAACACTGAGTGTTCAACTCTTTACACTGTGCTACTGTGTTAGACAATTCATAAATATAAATGATATTTATACAAATTTGCAATTTTTTATTGAAATAATATTAGCAAAGGTTTCACTATGACATAGACGTACTATATTAAAACTGTCTCTGCGATTCATTTAGCCCACCATAAATCAGGTTTGTTGATGTTAAAATATGTAGTGTAATAATAGTTTAACTAATAAGCACAGTCAGTTTAATAAAAGAATGTGTACTTTTGTTAAAATGACGGAAAGATTTAAGTTTGATCATTAGCAGACTTGTTGGAAGTAACAATCTGGTAAGTCAAGTCAAGTCTGTAGTCATTTCTCCAATTCCAAGTCATGTCAAAATGGGCAACTCGAGTCTGACTCAAATAAGCCCCGAGTCAACAGGGTTCACCAATCGCTATGATAGTTGTTGTTTTTCAGCGGTAATTTTCAGTGGGAAATTTAGGCGCCTGCTGCCCCACCATAACATCAGCCAATCATAACAAATACTTAATAATTATTGTATTCAGTGCGGCCTGTCACTACAACATGGTCTCGTTTTGTGTACGTTTCAACCTCCCCAGAATTGTTGGTAAGTCACAAACTGGCAAGTCACTCTTAACAAATATGTTGTTTTTTGGAAAAAATCACTAAGTGGAAAGACGAGGGATCGCCAGTAGATATTATCTACTTAGATTTTCAGAAAGCTTTTGACAAAGTGCCACATCAAAGATTACTATGGTATGGTATCGGGGATGGCATAATTGAATGGATAGAACAATGGCTGACTGACAGAAGACAGCGTGTTGTAGTAGATGGAGAAGTTTCAAACTGGAAATCAGTTTTGAGTGGGGTAACAAAAGGATCAGTATTAGGACCTTTATTATTATTAATATATATCAATGACTTGGACGACAATATAACAAGTCACGTACTCAAATTTGCAGATGACACAAAAGTGTTTAGAAAGGTTAACACTGATGGTGATAAACAACATTTACAAAACGATCTAGACAGATTAGTGAAATGGTCTGAGAAATAGCAGATGTTGTTCAATTTTTGGAAATGTAAATGCCTACATACAGGACATGTGAATTTGGATGTAAACTATAAAATGGGAGATACTGTTCTGGGAACTACTGTAAAAGAAATGGACTTAGCAGTTACGATAAGTGCTGATATGAAAGTTTCAGAGCAGTGTGGTATTGCAGCTTCAACGGGTAAACAAATTCTTGGGTTGATTAGGAGAAACATAACTTGCAAGGATAAAAAGCTAATTATACCTCTGTACAAAGCAATAGTTAGACCTCATTTAGAATACTGCATACAAGCGTGGATACCATATCATAAGAAGGATATAGATACACTAGAACGCATACAGAGGAGAGCAACTCAAATTATTCCAGAAGTGAGAGACCTTAGTTATGAAGAACGCCTCACAGAATGTACTTTAACAACTCTAGAGACAAGGAGGTTAAGAGGAGATCAGATTGAAGTTTTTAAGATATTGAATGGGTATGAAAATATTGATAGAAATATGTTTTTCTCTCTCAAGAAAGGTAGCAGAACTAGAGGACATGAGGTAAAGTTAGTAAAGGATCAGTGTAGATTAGATATCAGGAAGTACTCATTCTCACAGAGGACAGTAAATGAATAGAACAAATTATCTACGGATTGTATAACCGCTAGCAGCGTGATTATGTTTAAAAACAAGTTGGACATATATCTCAGGAGGGCGGGTTACACGTAGACAAACACTGATGGACTCGATAAGCCAATGGCTTCCTTCTCCACTTGCCATCTGGGCCTTTGGCAGGATGGCAAATCTTGGTAAAAATCTTGTTAAATATGTAGTGGACTATCGTGTAGCAGTTTCAACGACTACATCTATGAGATCTGTGTAGTGGATTATCGCAAGTCTGTTTCAACATGAACAATTTGTGCGTTCTGTGTAGTGGACTATCGCGTAGCGCCTTCAACGACTACAACTTTGTGTTCTGTGTGGTGGCCTATCATTTATTTGTTTATTTTTTTGCGTATCGGTTTCAACGACTAGTATTGTGTGTTCTGTGTATGGGTCTATCGTACAGCGATTTCAACGACTACCACTATCTCAGTAGTGGAATATCGTGTACCAGATTCAACGACTACAACTGTATGTTCTGTGTAGTGGACATTTGCGTAGCGTTTTCAACGATTGTAACTGAGTTCTCTGTAGTGGACTATCGTTTATTTCTTTCAACGACTACAACTGTGTTCTGTGTTAAGGACTGTCGTGTAACGTTTTCAAAGGCTACAACTGTGTTCTATGTAGCGGACTAAGGTGAAGCGGTGTCAACGAATACAACTGTGTGTTCTGTGTAATGGACTATCGTTTAGCGAATTCAAAAATTACTACTGTACGTTTTGTGTAGTGGATTATCGTGTATCGGTTTCAACATCTACAATTGTGCGTTCTATGTAGATGTCAATCGAGTATTGGTTGCAACGATTAAATCTGTGCGTTCTATGTGGTTGACTAACTTGTAGCGGTTTCAACGACTACAACTGTGCGTTCTGTGTAGTGGTCTATCGTATAGCGATTTCAACGACTACCACTATGAGGTATATTTTTGGTATGCAACGCCGGAAGTATATGTAATATCAGGCATGTCTTTCCTGTGATCTTTCTCACAGGAGAGCGTAGCCGTGTCGTCGTTACGGAATATATGTGGAAGAACACCATCTGGTGAGTTGATAGTTACTGACGTTCTAGTCTCATCCTCGCCCTCTGTCACTTGTACAAATCTATCTTTCGGTCGATCCTTTGGCGGGAACGCGGAGACCCGTCGCACCCTTTCGTTCCGTGTCGTCCTCCCGCAGTGTCGTCGAGAGGAGATGCGGCTAATCATCTCCGCAAGAGGTCGCGTGTTCATTACGTGCTTCCGGCAACAGCGTATTGATGGAATCTCCATCGGGAGATTGTACGACTACCGACGGTAGTGTGGTCCCGTTCGGATTGACAGCGGCGTTTGGAGCACGATAGTCGTTTACGTCGCCCTCACTACCGAATGTGATAACGTTCCCAGTGCACCAGGGGGCGTTTCTCTGGCCGCTTGCCTCCGCGGTGATCTTTCGGATGTGACGTAACGACAGAGGACTGAACATACACGCATATACAATATTAAATTATGACATAACGTCAGCTAAATCGTGTTATAATTTCAATTTATCGGTATTGATGTGTATTGGTGTGTCTCGTACTTTATCTAGCGACCAACGTCTATCTAGATCCTAATCCTCTTTTAAAATCGTTTATGATGGGTCCCATACAACGAAGAGTTCGTCGAGATATTTCACACTTATTACCGTACTTGAAAGAAATTTTCAGTTAGGATTACACGCGATATATATCACGATATCGACTTCCAACATCAAGCAAGACGACAGTCGTTGAAGTAAATGTAACACGTAAGATCCAGTGTTCACGGTCCGCTCATCGAGCCGGGCACATAGACGGACACACCCTCTTGCCCATCGCCGACCTCCGGCAACTGCAATGATTTGCCCCAGCAACGCGGCCACACAGGAACCGGTTCGTAACCAGCGACCACGTTACCGATTACAAATGTATGGGAGAGAATCTGTCGACACGGGAACCGTGATGTGAACAGCGAAGCAACGAGAACCTGCAGTCGGCGAAGGCCGTTTAAAAAACTCCCCGTTCGAAACACTACGGTAGTGTTATGAACTTAAGTTGAAAATAGGTCGATATTCATCAACATATATAACAACCATTTGATCCGAACCCTGATTAAAACCCATTTTGGCAATCTACTATAGGCCTATAACATGATTTTATAAAAACAAAAACAATCAAGGTTTTATGAAAAATGATCAGAGTTGAATTTGAACACTGCACATAATGTTTTTGGCATAGGTTAAAAACGTTCTGGCGAGTTTATGTCAAGTTAGCTAACTTCGATTAATATGAAGTCCACATTGTACTGGTTATATAGATAAGTTTTATTTCAACTTAATACAAAGCCACAAACACACGCACACTGGTATGCATGAGTACTGTGGTAATTCCGTTAAGTTCAACCTTTCTAACAAACAATGTAAACTTCGGCTCAACATGTTGCAAACATTACGCTCTCCTGGAAATATCGAGGTTGACGACAACACAGAGCAGTCTGTAAGGGGGGGGGCTGTCAAATTTACAAAATATTCACACAGCTTTATGCAAAGTGCTAAACTTAAATACTGGTATAAGGACGAGGCTTGCATTCTTGCATAAATACATCATACAGTGTCTCACATCGCAGCATTTCTATAGTTACATATTTAATACTAAAAGTTTTTTTAATTACAATATTTAGACACAGAAAATATTGAATGTTACACCACAAGCTTGCATGGTATGTTTTCATTTTAAAGTTTCTCATACGTCACAACACGTATACTAACTACTAACTATTATGTGGCATCATGTAAAAAAAAAGTTACAAACACTTTGTTGACAAAATTACAATCCGTATTCTGTCAACACAATATGCATAATATTATTTCTGTTTCTCACTGTCAATACAAAGTGCACAACAAAACTAATTAATTTATTGTAAAAAAATTAAGTACTAAATTAAGTAATATGAAACACACAACTAATATAATATAATTTGACAAATGCACAGTTCAGTGTCGCCATCTACCTTCCTCCACAACGGGACCATGTCGCGGATCATGGCTGTCTCCAAGCTGTTGTCACCACTGACCATGGCTGTCTCCAAGCTGTTGTCATCACTGACCATGGCTGTTCCCAAGCTGTTGTCATCACTGACCATGGCTGTCTCCAAGCTGTTTGAAGAACACCTGCAAACATATATTCACTTGTTTTATACTGTTAATAGCACAGTTCGTAAATCGCTGTTCCCAAAGAGACATACATTGTAGTTTTAACATGAATACCCCCCCCCACCCGGATTGTAATACCTACAAACATGAATAGAAAACATTTAGGTAATTTTATTATTATCTTACTTTCCTACACATACAGGATGACGTCATTATATTTGTTATTAATCAGTTTATTTCCTGGACAAGTGCTGCAGGAAATAGCTTTAAGACCTGGAAACCCAGCTAAATTTAAGACTTGGGTATCCAGCACCCAACTGTATGATTACAACATTGTTACAGTCGTACCATACATACCTAGCCACACAGGAATGGGACATTGTACTGTATCGTCATACTGCGCATTATATTCTGGGCATGATCCCATGTACAGGTCATTAATAAAACATGGCACTTGTTGTCATAAACAGGGGAACTTGCATTATACTTGTAATGTAGACCCCCGTGGCCATGGGTCATTGCGCCACAGAAATAATTGTTATTTATATACACATAAAACCATCAACATTGACTTACTAACTGCATTTAGTAAATATATTGCATTTACTAAATATATTGCACATCTACACTCTCAAAATAATTAGTAATGTTTTAAGTAGCTTCATTTCCATGCAAGTGGTTTACTATATGTAAAACTAGATTGAACAAGATTTAATGTGTGTGTGTGTGTGTGTGTGTGTGTGTGTGTGTGTGTGTGTGTGTGTGTGTGTGTGTGTGTGTGTGTGTGTGTGTGTGTGTGTGTGTGTGTTCAAGAATTCACAAATCACCAACTACTCAACTGTAACCTTCTACCCTCCGTCAAGTTTGTCTATCTCCTCAACTGCCACTAATTGTTCAAGAATTCAAAAATTACTTCACAAAGGCACAATATTCATGTTGTTTATTATAGTTGGGAAAATACACTATTTTGTTTTTATATTTACAATATAATATCAAAACAGCATATCAAAATATGTAATTATATTTACCAAAGACTTCACCCTTGCAAAGGGAATTGTGAGGAAGAACATTAACCAAATCCTATAAATACAATACGTATTAATTAATGCCCCTTGTCAATGGTAACTTTGCCGTGTTTTAGGGTTGACAGCTGCCCTTGATTGCAATGTATATTTACCGACAACTACAATACACGGACGCGAGACGTAACTACAGCGACGACGTTTGATACAAAGTTACAAATTCCTTGAACGTTTGCCGTAAGGGCAAGGTCAAGGCCGGGCGCTTTTACTCGTGGCAAATTTACCGCGTCGTTTAATAAAGTTGTCATTTTGGAGACAATTAGTGACCGTTGAGGAGTTGGACACACTTGACGGAGTGTAGTAGGTGACAGTTGAGTAGTTGGTGGGTGTGACGGGGCCGATGACAACAGAGAAGTGACTTACCCAGTCAAGCCTTTCACCAAATTCCGCCTGTAGACGGTCCTTACTCGGCCGTGTCAAGTCACAGTGGGTCGTCCTGGAAGACACAGAAGACGTGTCAACACTTGTCACACATCTCTGTCACACACAAACTAACACATGTGTAGGTATCAAAGACGTTAACTTACCCTATCGTCAGGTGAGGTAGTTGAGTGAGGAGACGTCTCATTGTCTCCTCACTGTCGTCTGTCAACTCGTTGCCCCGACAACTGTAAACAAACGTTTGATACATTGCCACGCTCCTTGTGAAATACACAAAGTAAACAACATTTATTTACACGGTAACTAACTCAACAACATTAGCAGTAATTCACGAGGGTGGGGTAAATATGGAGTGGGTGAATATAAAACTATTTACCGTATTTTCAGACATTATTTCTGATCAACAAAACTAAAATGTGACGTTGACGTTTACACAACGCGGCGTCCGACAAATTTAGTTTTACTTCAACAAAAGTTTATTGTAATTGTCCAGTGAAATTGTTTATTCCTCCGAATAAAGTTTGTTATAATATGTCACATTCTAGACATGTATTACCTGTCATATATTATAATATTGTCATGGATAAAAACTGACTTTTATTTACAATTTAATTAGCTCGATCAGAAAGGTAGCAATTACGGAGGGTTATTATGTAAATGATGCGGGGTTAATACAAAGTATGTTTTTATTTTAGAAAGAGTCAAAATAAACACAATATATTGAATTAATGAGCCACTAAATCATATCAAATCATTACTTAGTAACACATTTAGTGTGATGGGGTAAATTATGTGGGGTAAATAAACAAATGTGTCCTTACTCGAGTGTCTTCAACTGTCGACAGCCCCGAATGATGCCATCGACGATGTGAACCCAGGACCGGTCCTCGAGAGAACACCCCCGCAGACTGTAACGTAACGATGTGATTATTATACATCTCATCAACAACACAACTCTATCGACTCACAAAGTCACTTCTCTCTACTCTTGTGCTACGTTATGTGGACATTAACGGAACAACTATACTAGTCTATACTTTAAACACGTCAGAATAATTAACAATAACTTACTTTAAAGCACTCAGTTTCGACATCTAGTAACAATTAATAATACTTACTTTAATTCACACAATATCGACATCTTAGCCAGGGCGGCTCCCAAGGCCCGTCCGGCCTCTTCATCGGCGAACACGTCGTTTTCGTACAAACTGTCAAGTAAATTATATTCCTGGATTAAAACATCACAAACAGACGATCCAGTGACTCACTATCCGCTGATTAAACTACATCAAACAAATCGTATGCACCAGACGGATAAACTACAGCATTCTGTGATGTAAATTCCACAACATTGACTGACCGCTGACCACAACACACGCGGACAACACTTTCTTGCTCACGTCTGGTCACATTTCCACGTTTTGTTTGTCCTTTATCCCGCCCTGCTCACAAATCTGTCGACCCCGTATCCCATTATTGGCCGACACGGAACATATTTAGGTATACATTGTATTATTATCAACTCAACACAACAGGCCAAAGATCAGTCGATCAGCGGGAAACTTCAACGAACATAATTAAATCTATAAAATCGTAGAACCGCTCTCAGGCGGCAGTCCGTTTTAAAATGTCACTTAACTTTATATACATTCTGAAACAAAATATTCATAGAATACATCATACAAAAAGCTCAAACGTTTACACCATAATTGTAGAGTTACTGTTGATAGCTAAAGGAAAGTTGTGTCGCGTTATTGTGTCGCGCCATAATCCAGTAGTCTTTTGAAATCTGCCTTTAACACTTTATATGCGTAAATTATATTTTCGTGTGTTTATGTGTAGTAATCTGCGCACGAACATTATGTGTCTTACAAGGACTTGGTTGGGCTAAATTTGAAACCTTGTCCTTCAAAAGTGTCATTGACATTGATGTTGTTAAGAATTAAGTGTATGTAAATAAATTGATAAATTATATATTTTACTATTTTTTAAACGCAACTTACAAGAAAAACCCGTAATAACAATGAGTTCGCAATATAATTAAACTAAAAAGCAACAGTACATATGCGTTGACGTCTAAGTTACTTGTTCATGTTTTAGCGGGTTGAATTAATTGAACGCTAAATCATATCAAACATTATTTAGTCACATATTTAGTGTGATTGGGTAAATGATGTGGGGTAAATAAACAAATGTGTCCTTACTTGAGTGTCTTCAATTGTTGACAACCCCGAATGATGCCGTCGGCGATGTGAGCCCAGGACCGATCCGTGAGAGAACACAACATCAGACTGTAACGTAACGATGTGATTATTATACATCTCATCAACAACACACCTCTATGTTCTCACAAAGTCACTTCTCTCTACTCTTGTGCTACGTTATGTGGACATTAACGGAACAACAACTAGTCTATACTTTAAACACGTCGGAATAATTAACAATAACTTACTTTAAAGAACTCAGTTTCGACATCTAGTAACAATTAATAATACTTACTGTAATTCACACAATGTCGACATCTCAGCCAGGGCCGCTCCCAAGGCCCGTCCGGCCTCTTCACCGGCGAACACGGAGTTGTCGCTCAAACTGTCAAGTAAATTATATTCCTGGATTGAAACATCACAAACAGATGATCCAGTGACTCACTATCCGCTGATTAAACTACATCAAACAAATCGTATGCACCAGACGGATAAACTACAACATTATGTGATGTAAATTCCACAACATTGACTGACCGCTGACCACAACACACGCGGACAACACTTTCCTACTCAAGTCTGGTCACATCTCCACGTTTTGTTTGTCCTTTATCCCGCCCTGCTCACAAATCTGTTGACCCCGTATCCAATTAACGGCCGACACAGAACATATTTAGGCGACACTTTTTGTTGAAGTTGCTTCATTTCATTCCCCAGCGTCTGGTCATTGTATACATTGTATTATTATCAACTCAACACAACAGGCCAAAGATCAGTCGATCAGCGGGACACTTTTACAAACATAATTAAATCTATAAAATCGTGGAACCACTCTCTGGCGACAGTCTGTTTTAAAATGTCACTTAACTTTAAATACATTCCGAAACAAAATGTTCATAGAATACATCATACAAAAATCTCAAATATTTAGACCGTAATTGTAGAGTTACTGTTGATAGCTAACGGAAAGCATAACACCAACAGTTGTGTCACGTTATTGTGTCGCGCCATAATCCTTTAACAATTTATACGCGTAAATTAAATTTTCGTTGTGTTTATGTGTAATCTGTGCACGAACGTTATGTGTCTTACAAGGACTTGGTTGGGTTAAATTTTAAACCTTGTCCTTCAAAAGTGTCATTAACATTGTTGTTGTTAAGAATGAAGTGTATGTAAATAAAATAAAAATCATATACTTTACTATTTTTTAAACGCAACATACAAGAAAAACTTGTAATAACAATGAGTTCGCAATATAATTAAACTAAAAAGCAACATTACATATGCGTTGACGTCTAAGTTACTTGTTCATGTTTTCGCGAGAAACAAACCATTCACAATCCACACACTCAACCGAGGACGTGGTAAAGTAGTTTTTTACCGAATGTACACACATTGATATTCTACTTACCCTGTGACATGATATAAATAAGCTATGCATCAACTGGAATATCGGTACTTTGTTACCAAAAAATTATTACTATTCAATTCTGAAAACAAACTCTGCAGAAACACGACTTTGCTGTGCAGACGACATCTAACGCCACAGAGAATGCTGCTACCTGGAGGCATATTGGTCAACGAACTTGACTCGCACTACATTCGCCAGATGTCGGTGGCAATACATAACCGAGCTACTTTGCTCTTAGCACCACATATCACATCAACTACAATGATTGTATAACTATAAGTGGTTCACATATCAGACAACATTAGATAACATAACCGTATATAAAAGAAAACAGTCATGACTAGAAGGCTTCCTGATTTTAAACAATTCCTATGGTTTTGTTAATCTAGGTTTAGCCTACTAATCAATACACAAATACGTTGAAATGTTAAACAGATTATGGTTATGGTAACAGTGTGTCAAGGTCAATTTCAATACCAAGAAGGAACAAAGCGATGTGTTGAGACCAAGCTGACACCAAAACCACCTGGTTCGTAGAGACGATCGACTTGGTACCCACTAATCGGTTCCGCTCCCTTCCCAGCAAACACTGAACCTTGCAGAGCTTCCTCTTACGTTCTCACCCGAAATCGTGCAACCAAAGACCAAACGACAAGAGAAAGAAGAATTAGAAAGTCGGCCATATTCAGAGCACGCCACTGGAAAACGCATTGGAAGAGGAACACCGAGGCCGTCAAAAAAAAAACTGTCACTCAAAAATGCCTCTCTCCACTTAAAGGAAGCCCATCCCCCATGAACATATCAGCGCTCACAACAAGGCAACTCCACAAATCCAACGTCCCCCTCCCTACATAGAAGTTGTCTCATGCGTATAATATATTCATGATAGCGGCATTTATAAATTAAAACTTGCACTTTTCAAAAAGTTTTCAATTTGTGTCAAACGGTGATGGAGTCAAACTTGTGAAATAATAGTATAAGGCTGGTATATACAGCGACGCTTCGTAATGAAATGGAGCCATGTATATGATTGTATCCTGCTATTAACAAGTGTGCAATGCACAATGCTTGTTTGAGTGTGCAGTGCCAAAAAAAGTCAAACCAAATATCGTTTTATGATCAAACATGATTATCGCCTGAGTGGGTAAGTCGGTCTACACGGACGTGACTACGTAATAACATCCAAACATGCTTACTTACGAACTCAGCAACGCACTCACTTTAGTTTGGTGACGTCGGAAGCTGCACCTGATTGAAATAGGTACACCAAGTCAGGAAGATTCGTACTTGACAGCACCTCGCCCAAGTCCAATTGTCCTTCTTCGACAAAGTGTTGGGAGACGTGTCCCCACAACTCAGGCTGTGCGTATCCTCTAAGCATTGACATGACGTGAAGGGCCCGGAGCGTTCTGCCTTCGTCACTTTCCCCTTTCACTGTAGACGAAACAGACGAATGATAGAGATGACACTCGCCTACAAATGACTCCTATACTTACGATTGCCAAAGTAAAACAACATTTAGATTTGTTGAAGCTATTATACTATACGTAGGCTATATACCCATACGATTAAGCTATTTATCGCATATAATATATACTCAATATAATCCAAAAAGAAACCGCATATATACAATTCACTTAACAATCGATTAACAATTACTTTTTCAGCGCCAGGTTTTAGCTACATGGGGAATACTATTAAGATGTTTGTCATGATTTACACGCTCAGACATCCTGAAATGCCTTCATACAAATGTGATTCTTCTTCATATCAGGAATGCTGTGTGCGTTAAGGGGATGGGGGCAGATAACGCCGAAATAAATTATAAGTGGGGGCTGATAAGTGAATGATAGAGGTAACACTCGCCTATAAATGACTCCTACACTGACGTGTGCCAAAGTAACACAACAGTTAGACTTGTTGAAACTATTATGCTTTACGTAGGATATATACCCATACGATTAAAGATTTTTTTAATGTAATATTATGCTCAAGATAATCCAAACAGAAACCGCATATACACAATTCACTTAACAATCGATTAACAATTAACTTTTCAGTAACAACACCGGATTTTGGCTACAAGTCATACATGGGGAATATTAGTGAGACGTTGGTCAGATTCCTCAGGATTTACACACTCGGACATCCTGTAATATCTTCATAAAAAAATTATCCTTCTTCTTCTTCATGTAAGGAATGCTGTGTGAGTTAATGGGAGGGGGCAGATAACGCATAAATAACTTCTTATAAGCGTTTGTAATAATTCAGTAAATGCGTGCGTCCGGTCATAAATACATGACACACTTCCTGACAACCGATACAGTGCATGAGGACATGATTGAAGACATTGCACAGTGCTTCTTGTAAGCGAAACTAATAACAAGAAAAACGAAAACGAACCTGCTTCTGCAGCCTCCTTTTAAGTGCCTTGATTCTGTCCACAGGAAGCGCTGAAATATACAGTGTTAGGCCTATTGTCGTCATATTGTTCATCACCACCACTGTCATGACAGGGCATAGATATTGGCATTAGTACGTTTATGCAAGGCCCGTATCCTCGAATGACTTACGAATTCGTAACTCACATGTTTAGTCAAAATGGCGACAAAACTGCCCACTGGGGTTTAAATCGAGACATATATGGGATCGCATGAACGTTTTAAAACACGTGGAGAAGGTTTTGTTTTGAAAGGATGATAACACTGAAAAGGCACCAAACACGTTAAACAGCAGGCAACACTGCACATGTTTCGATAACGGTGCTTCTCATTCATTTGGTAATGTTATGAAAAGAGCTGAAAAGCCACGCCTCATTGGACAACTCTTTCAAAGCCCCAATAATAATGACAGAAACGTACCAGGCGCCATTGAAGCAACTTTAGGTGTCTTGTTCCTCGACCCAGAAAGGGCTGAAACATACCGTGTTATTGTCGTCATTGTGAACAACGTCGCAACCATCATGATCATTATCATTATCATCGCAAAAGTGTAAGTAATTAGAAACTGTCGTGGAGATGTTACTTCGAAATACACTGTAGTATATAAACCTTCAACGGAGAACACACCAGTAGCATTTGGAATTATGTTTGATGGTGCACTACGAATTATGTGTTGTTTAATAAATTGTCATTAATCAATAGCGAAAACAAATTATATAGAAAGTAGATATACATTTTTTGACAATGTCTCCCTTAGTAAGTTTCTTGTTTTGTCAAAGTTTGTTAAAAATAAACAAAACAGTGTTTCACGACCTTGGATATTTCAACAAAGTATAAATTAGTTGAATGTACACATGAAATGATACCTGCAGTAGCCTTTTCTTGATTTCCACTGCGCGTAACTAACTCGTTCAGATGCCGGATTTCATCTGAAACATATCACGAAACCGTAATTTCCACAAATGAGCAAAACTACATAAATGTATAATTTCAAAATCTTTTCGACAACGTATCTATCTATTTTGCCCAAATGTGCACGAATTTATGATGAACATTGTTGTCTTGGGCTTTGGCTTATTATGAATTAAATTAGCGTCTTGGTGAAATTCATTTTTATGATGCACATAAAAATGTATGATGGATTCTGTGTTATGATGGATTTTTCTGATGATTTAATTTTTAGTGAAACAATCGTCTGCTGTTCTATTTTACACGAACCTCCTTGAAGGTTGATGTTGCTGCCCACGTATGAGAACTTGTTGACCCACTGAAGTATATGTTTGGTTAAGGTGCTGTTTGTAAACACTTTTGTGCATTTCGCATTAATGGTGAGGTCAATTTTGTTTGAAGGGTATGTTTATTAACCCTGCGCTCAACCCCAAACTGATTGATTTACTCCAAAACCGGCCGACACAGCTTGCAGGGTCCCGGTCGCACGAAGCTGTAATAAGGATTAATTCAGTTTGTATTGTAATATATAATAACAATAATAATGAATGCCTTTATGTGTGCCATAAATCTGGCCGCTTCGGCCATCCAAAGGCGCAGTATTGTACTAAAACATGGATATGAAATAGTGGAGTAAATAGTAAGACGTTCAAAACATACAAATTATATTGGCAATACATAACTAAATGTATAGTATTAAACGTCATAAAAGGAAATTAGAAAATAAATACTAACACTAATTGTTAAAAATTAATACTAAAATGTTCGTAAAATGCCAAAGCGTCTTGAGGCCATAACTAGTCTAAGATGCACATAAATAAGATTTTAAAGAGAAAATGCACGTTTAAAAAGAAGAGTCTTAAACTGTTGCTTAAATCTGTTCTGGCAGTCTGCGACACGTATTGCATGGGGCAGAATGTTACAGAGGCGCAGTGCTGCATGTGAGAAAGCTCTGTCGCCTCGAGTACAGCGCCTGCTGCGTGTGACCTCCAGTAGGTGAGAGTCGCCGGAGTGTAGCGTGCGAGTGGGTTGGTGGCGAGTCAAAAGATCCGTTAGATGTGACGCAACCAGTAATGTATAATTAAGAATTATATTATCGCTATGAAAGAGAACATGTCTACCTTCTGAAGTTTGACGTTTCGATTGCTCTAGTCGCAGTAGATCTGAAACAAATATTTATGTGGGTGGGTGGGTGGGTGGGTGGGATTGTCGGTCGGTCGGTGGCTCGGACACTGCTAATCATAGACCACCCGAACATAAAACAGACTGATGTCATAATCGTATAAAATGATGGAAGTGCAGCAAATTATTCCTCTCGACGGAAAACAAACATGCATTGTTAGAATGGCAATTATTTGTAATAGCAATGTTAATAAAAAGTTTCATTTATTTTTTAAGCGTATTGCAGAAAGTTGATCAGAATCACAATAATTGCGATCTCACAAAACAAATGTACCGTTCGATTTTCGCAACTCTTCTTTTGTCTGCCTCAACTCCTCCTTGGCGACTTTAATTTGTTCTGAAACGAATTCAGTTGTTCTTTGTATAAGTTTCACTGCATTATTAATAATCGCCATTATTCAAGTACATTATAAAGTCGTATCATGTTGTTAAACATGTTTAGTCATAACGAGGATTTATTCAGAGTAAACAATTGTAGCATAAATTATTATAACTATATCATTCCTTCATTAATAATCCCTTCTTCCCTTGTGTTATGAATGGTACTAATTAAAGGTGATATTAATTACCAATTAACTGATTAATTCTAGGTGATAACAACCTGGCTAGATATGCACAACTGCGCTCTTAATCACGACAAACTCTAGTGCAGGCAAATACAAATACACGCACGCATTGGGAGGGGGCTGGGTGGGTCGGTAGGTCGGTGGGACGGTGGGTCGGTAGGTCGGTGGGACGGTGGGTCGGTCGGCCAGTGTGTCGGTGGGTGGGTAGGTCGGTGGGTCGAGGGATGCTTCGGTGGTTGATAATAATAGCGATTTTACAAACACAATGTACCGTTGGATTTTCGAAGCTCTTCTTTCGTTTGTTGCAACTCGTCTTTTGTCTCCCTCAATTCTACCTTGACGAGTCTCATTTGTTCTGAAATGAATTCATATGTTCTTTGTCAACGTTTCGCTTATATTTTTATTACAATATAAATATCTTATGAAACAGTGCATCATTGATAATCACCCTTATTCAAGTACATTATGAAGTCGTGTCTTGTAGAACACTTTTATCTATAACGATGATTTGTTAAGAGTAAAACATTGTAGCAATGACATTACTATAAATACATCAGTCCTTAGTGAATAATCAAAGTTCCGTTGTAGTACGATTGGTACTAATTGAAGGTGATATTAATTAAAACTAATGAGTATAATTGACTAATTCTATGTGAGAACAACCTGGCTATATATGTACAACTGCGTCCTTATTCGTGATATACTCCAGTGTAGGTAAATAATGTTTTTCACACACATAAACACACGGAAGCATGCACATATTATATATTAAAAGTGCGAGAAATAGTTAGTCACAGAACATGTACCGTTCGATCTTGTTTTGCATAATTGTACGGTTTCCTTTGCTCTCTTCAATTTCTCGTTCAGTAGGTGTAGTTGCTCTAAAATAATCAATGTGTTTACGATATATAAAACTAAGCATGGTGCGTGTAACATGTTTCCATATGTTGCCAGCTCGTTTGATCAATTCGTTCTACATTGCTTTTTAATTCTTTAAGAATCATCACAGTCTAATTGTAGCAGTCATTAAAGTGCGTAATCGAATACGTTATCACAATTTACGAAGCTTCACAGGATAAGTATTCATTGTCATCAGTGGGTTCTTGGATATTAATTAATCAGATATAAGTGGTGACAGTCAACAATAATGTGATATAACTGACCATGGTTTGTCTTTATCTATGACAGATATTTATCAACAGACTATTGCTGTACACTCACCACACCGAACGAACTCGACCATGTCCGCTCGTTTGATGTTCTGGAAGGCTCCACTGAGTTGATCAAACAAGGCGGGGGAGTTGCCAACGTCCTTTCTTGAGTCGATCCATGTCTCTAGGAGGGTGTATGTATTGGTCACAGCATCCTCAGATGCACGCATTAGTTCTTGGATTTTTGAAGTTTTCAAACTCAGGAAAACCCCCATTTGAAACTGCTCCGTGGGGCTAACCGAGAGCTGTGCAAGTTTCATAAGAAACCCCCTGTCCATCAGTCCTGGAAAAATAAGCATATTGCATTTCGTAATAACGTTTTGTTTGTTTTTTAAATAATACTAAATAAGGAAATACAGTAAAGAAAGCTGCTTCGCTGAATATTTGTTGTAAATGCAATTCATCGAGATGGATTTTTGTTTCTTTCAACGCTTGTGTCAGGCGATAATGTTTAAATGCGGATAATGCGGTTATATGTCAACTTCGAAATATCTTCCGCATAACCAATGCGATTAATCGCATATATTGTTTTCATGAGATTATCTGTGTTTCATGTTTGGGAAAGACACATTTCAAATCACATTTATTATACTGTTGTGCATCAAAATGTGTACTACCTCTTGATCAGAAGTGATACTGGGCTCCCTCTGTCGATAACAGAGCGGTATATCGTAAACATAGCAGGATGGATGGATGTGACCTCCCGGAGGGAAGCGATTTGTCAATATGGACCATGCAATTAAGTCAAGTAATAAAAAAAGTGCACCAAAAACAAAGGTCAATTCAAAGGATCGCCTCCGTTCTTTTTATGTCATCATCTTTAGTTTAGAAAAAATATTGCAAATGACATTTATGAAACTTGCTTACATGAACATTTTTATTACCTTTTGCCTGGATGACGTCATCAACATCAGACGGAGCAGCGGCGGCGGCGGGGATTCTCCGGAAATTAGCCATGTTTAGTCTGTAATTTATTCACAATACATTAACCATTTTAATAGTTGACTTCTTAAAAACAGGTTTAATACACATGAACCTGCTCACTGTTGGTGGAAGTATACACACATACGCCTATGTTTACCATGTATTCAGTTGTGCTTCATTATTACTGCGATAATAATCGTCATGGCATTGAAAAAGGAAACTTAACTGGAACCACGACAGCTAATTTTGGTGACTAGATTATTCGTATACGAATAATCTAGCCACATTTCGTCATGGATACGAATGACGAGGAGATAAATTGTCTATGCACGAATCATCAAACAAACAGTTGTTTTGGTTCCAATAGCTTCAATTCGAATCGTGTGGTTTCTAAACATTTTTGTAACAAATATTTTTGGGTATTAATCGGTTGGAACATAATGTTTGGGTATCAATTTGAGTTCGAATCATTTGGGAATCAACAGTTTATCTTAATAATCAACCAATAGTTTGCGTGTCAATCATTTGTGACCCGTGTACCTTGCAAACATTATGTTTCAAACGACGGAACAAGGAGTGTGTAGCCCTCTATATAACACAGGCCCCAATCCGTCGAAGCACGTACGGTTAGATTAAAGAAATGCTATTGTGTCAACATTCTCGCCGATATCCAAAAGACGACTATATACGAATCCCATGTTTTGATTATTGTCAACATATACAACTGCTGTTATCGTGGGTTAGAAACGGGCACGTTCGTTTATGTCATCAAGTAGCACCCCAAGAAGCTACTGAAATTAAGCAGAATACTTGGTCTTGGTTTGATATAATATGCGGTAACGCAACCATTTAACATATCAATATGACGATTATCTAGTCATTTAATTTGAAATGGCTGGCTAAGAGCATTACTTGATTATTGTAATTCCCATTAAATTGATTCCCTCGTCTGTTGATAACCGTTCACCCATTCCCCGAAATAAGTAAATAAGTAAGTACATCATACGGGTGTTTTACTTTTGACGGTGTAACGGGCATGGGATACATCGTTATGTTGAATTGTACAAAAACATTGACCACATAGTTTAATAGTGACTAGTAGTCTTGTTGTTTTTCTCGACAAAACTAGAACACTGGTTCCTTGTGAAATTATGACTTACTCTATTGAGTTTCCATTGCCAACGCTGTCGGATATTAGCATTATGGCAACGATTGTTACGAAAATGCGCAACTATAATATATCAATATTAGGTACAAATGAAGCATGTTCAAACGTGCGGTGCTAAACAGTAATTTAATTTAGTGGATTCAGTTTCTTCTGGCGACATGTATTTGGGAGATGTGCAAGAGCAATGACAGTCGGAAAAGTTACCTAAAATGGCCACCTCATTCTTAACATAAAACTGCGGAAATTTTTTTGGGCGGTGTGCCACAACGATCTTCAGTGGCGGGTCGCAACTGCTGAAATATCGCTGTAAGATAACAACAATTAATCAGATCCAGATAACAAATGATCCCTCCTGTGTGGGGTGTTTTACTTCCCCTGGCATCGACATATCGGCGCTCCCACCGCCGCGCTACTGCCATCCGCCACCCATGACGTGTGTTCACATCAACGAGCGGACTGTGATTTATAATGCACCACAGGGTCTATCATTCTCACAGTAGATAACAACGCCAATGATGCATGCATAAAAACAAACACACCGTGTGTCCTACATTATTAACCAGAAAACCAACGAGCTCCATCAAAATGGCGAGCATGGAGAGAGAAATGACGATAAATCAAACAGCTCGCAGGTATAAATACTTATTAACAGGCCAAACGAAACGTCGTTGTGTGTCACCGCCTGTCCCCCGTGTGTCGTTATACAAAGAGCGGTCAGTTGGCGCTGGTTTCGTACAGGTGAAATGGCGTCGCGTGAGTGCGATGTTGTCGCCGTCGATGTCGTCACTCGTTGCGCTCATAATAGGCACATCGTTACGGTTCGCTGCACACAACCCATTCGGGTCGCTCAGCCGTGACCGCGTCCGTAGATTCAACGGGCGTGGCTGCCACATATATAAAACTAATATGTCTGTGGACATTTAAGCTAATATGGTGTAATCACATAAGCACCAGTTATTTGAAATGTATAACGAATGAATCGTGGCAACAGTTACACCGTTAGAATGTCGTACGCCGAGTGACGTGTGTCGCTGACTAGTAAAGTCATTATTTTATGGTACAGTCCCCTTGGATTGTCTTTTAACGACGTACGTCTGATTCATTCAAGTCGAAACCCACACGCTTGTGAAATATGTCCGTGCCAAGTGAGACGTTTTGCGGAATATATGTAGCTAATGAATGCAAGTAATATCATCGTCAAACTCGCATGTTTACCTGTTCAAAACATGTTGGTGAAGAGTGTGTGCTTAAAATAGACACTTCGACTGCTAGAATACAGTACTGTCCGTCAATAACGGGAACCGTGCCTATAATGTAGCCATTATGTGCTGGTTGTTGAAGCGTTGGAACAATACCACATTCACACAAGTGTCTACCTACCGTTTATGACGAGAACTTCAACGGAATTAACGATGGTTGTATTTGCTCTGGCGTAGCTTGATCAGCAGGCGTAGCTGGTGTACAAGGTGAATGCTCAAGGGCATAATACGACCTTGTTGCCTGGGCGGGTGAAACGAACCCGTTTAGCCAATCAAAATTCACAATTGGGTAACACGTCATATCATGTGCCGCTATTTGGAGGACACGAGAGACAGTGACGCAGTTAACACGTGGCTGTAGAACATTCGAGAAAACACTATTCCTGAAGCAGTCAGCCGTGTAATATGGGCTGTACCCCAGTTAAGTTATGACTGCGTAGACCACCTATGAATCGGGCCCCTCGTCGCCTCCGCCATTGACCTCAACGGCGTCGTTTCCTTGGGTCAGTGACTCTGTATGCGCCTCCAGCACGACAACGCTCGGTGACTTGTACAACGTCTACGGCGTCTCACTCCGGGTGTGACAGGGTGTTGGTGATGCATCGATTTCGCGCTGCCACAACTTAGCTAGACGTAGGAACTATCAAGTAGAAATGTCAAATCGGCCGCAGCATGTAATGGTTATATACACTATTAGGTGTCAAACTACACTAAACATATCGTATGTTTAGTTTGCCAGTAAAACCTACAACTGCGACCCTCCCATACTGAACGGGTCTCATTTAACATACAATGACGTCTAGTGTCGTATTGGGGGGGTATTGGGAGGAGTATTGGCCGGGTCGCAGGCACACATGCACGCACGCACACACACAGAAGTATAGTGAAGCATTCATTTATAAAGCTGATTGAAGTGAGACAACGCGGAGTGAACGAAATTGGCCAAGTGTCGAAACGGCATCGAGACGATTCGAACGTCTTCTCGACTGAAAGACTGCATGACGTTCTAACGAATGTGCATCTGTGCCCCACGTGTCCATGTTGTAAAGTTCGACTCCCGTCTCGCTGGGCGCGCGCGCGAGAGTCGATTTTCACAAAGTTAGCTATTAGCTCGCCAGATTCATTCACGTCTAGAATGAAATCAGTTGTAGGGCCTAACACCAGTTGTCCAGGTATCGTCTCGATTAGAGATTTATTCGACAGCAAGTCACTTCACGTACATTTGTCAATCACATAAAATCGCCATCCCCGTTGCATCAGTACACCGTATAAGTATAATCGGTAACATATTTAGTTGAAATTTTAAAAGTTCGTAATTTTAGAAATCAAACGTAACACTAGTGCAAGCCAGCTTGACTTGTCTATGCAGAAAATTTTGAAGGTCTGAAAGTTGGGAGCATTTTCGTAGCTTCCCTCGTGGAGCGTACACGTCGTGTTTCGGTGAAATAGTCTGCCGCGCTCCTCGAGTGCGCAAATCTGTCCCCTTTTAAAGCAAGTCAATAGCTTTCTCAGACATGCGTGAACATCTCCCAATTCCAGCAAAATCGTATGCGTGAACAGGCCGGCGACACACAACCTCCCTGAAGAAAACCCATTTGCATTTTCGCATAATTACTAAAGGTACGTTCTTATATAGCGCGGTATCCGGTCCATAGGACTGCTCAAAGCGCTTTACACTTCACCCCCTGGCAGACCTGTTCATTCCAAGGCCATCTCAACTTCTTTGGGAAGTATTCTGCCAAGCTGCAATTGCTGCGCGAAGGCTAATCGTTCACATATCCACCACTGTCTGTATTGCCAGGTACTCATTTATACAGCTGAGTGAACTGTGGCAACGTGGGGTGATCAAACTTGCCAAAGGTTCGAAGCGACCGCAGTGGGATTTGAAACTGGGTTCTCTCGATTGAGAGTCCGGCCTTCTAAACGGTAGGCCATCGCGCCCCACATATATGTGTACGGTGTGGGTGACTGTCCTACATCTGGCCAAACATTTCCCCAGCCCGCTTATGGGTCAGGGCAGGGTGATATTTTGAGGAACCGGTTGACAACTCATTAATACACTTCTACGCACGGGGAAGACCGTCAACTTTCGATCCACACCTGTAGCTTGGTTCGGACGAAATACCCATTATTCACAATTGAACTTCTGCCCCAACACTAGGCTACAAGTCTACATAAACATCTTGTATTTTCTGAATAGTAAAATTATTATCATTATTATATCTATATTAGCCGCGTAACGAAGGCAATGACTTTACAATGCTACGACACTCCTTGTCAAAAACACGCTTTTTTGACACAACTTAAAAGTAAAAAGTCATGCCTTCACTAACATAGACAATATAAATGTCTTCTACATACTGGAAACATATACGTTAGTAGCTGTACATGTACCAAGAATACAGCATAGGTAGTGACATGCAGTTTACAAGGTATCGTAGAACAAACGTCAGTACATACGTGCATCTTACAAAGTTCTAAAACAAGGATAATTACATGCATGTTACAATGTACCGGAAAATACATCGGCACTTAACAAACAAAATGCTCACACAGAATATACCTTCGATTCTTCTCAGCACTGAAATAAACGGTGATTATGTAACTTAAAGTCCGTTGGCGTATAATTTAGTGCGCAACAGTAACATCCAGTTGTATTGAAAGACTAAATAAACAATGATAAAATTATGCTTCACAATGCTAAGATAAAAGCAGGAATACATTAACCATCCACATAAATCAATTCCAACCTGGGAACACAGTGTTTAAAGACTATAAACTTATGTATGTTATTGGTACTAAGTCTGTCATGGCGTATTGCTGCTCCTCTGGTATCCTCGCGTGACTTTGCAGGGTGACCGGTGGGGTGATTGGTGGGGCAATTATAAATTACTGCTTGTCCAGTAACCATGCCGGTTACATGACTAACAAACTATAACAATCGTGCACTGGTAAAGGTGCATTAACCTGGCCGAAATTATTAACGCTATTAAATGACATTTTTACCTCATTTTTTCGATGCTAATGTGTTCTTTGCATCATTCCCCATCGGATCAGGTACAAAACGGACGTATATTTGCAAAAAATATTCTGTTTGAGCGCACTTTTAGTGCCCAAAACAACGCTATACCGGCAATAGCTGGTGTTCTTAATATGGCGATCATCCGAAATGTGCTGTAACAATATCACGGTGGCATCAGAACCGGAAAGGCGATTTCGCTGTCAAATATTTCGTACCGCAGTATAAGAAAATACGAAAAATAGAAGAAAAAGTGCAATTTAATGTTACGAAAAACTCTAAAAATCGACAATTTAATGTTAAAAAGCCCCCAAAAATCGAACCGGACAGGTTATTTCACTGACAAATATTTTGTACGCAGTCTAAGGGGAAAAAAGTAGAGTTCAATTTAATTTTGAAAATCCCAAAAAAATCCACCGACAAATATCTCGACAAAAAATATAAGATAGTGTAAAAAAAAAGCAAAGACATCGCACATATATCAAAAAATTATTAAAAGTTCACAGATCGTGCAAATATCTTTAAATCTTACTCATAAACAAGTGTCTTGCTTGTCCAAATCACACAATTCAGTAATAAATTATTCTTCAGGGGACATTGAAGTGTTTATTTTTTACATTACTAATGTTTGGACCGTATCGTGGGGAAAATTGGACATTTCACTACAAAAGTATGTTGGAAACTGCAACCATGGTGACTTTCAAGGACCAAATTTATCGAGATATTTTCGTATATATAGGGGGCGACACGCACAACACGTGGTTCCGGAGGGACTGTTGATGAAAATTACACTCTGAATCGCAGTGGTGAGAACAACGTAGAGTTATTGTTACAATTAATTGATACGCCATGTGAACCATGATGTAATACTCAAATCATGAAATACGGCGTCTTTATCACCAAAGGTTTGCCAAGTAGTTAAGTGGCAACCCGTGAAACCATTTTATTATCGCTCAATTTGTAGGCTGATTATTGAATCTTGGGCTAACGCAGCCTAGCAGGAGTTTTCGCGATGTTTTACTGTCTGACTTAAACTTGAAAACGACCATGCAGAGCCACCAAACTTCTCATATATCAACCATGCGGGTCACGTTATAAAATTCAGCTGTCTTTCTGATGTTATATAAACAAGCTGATTTTACATAAGTGAGTCTCATTTCTTACGTCTATACCGTTAGTTACCTAGTCACAAGCGCCCCCCCCACTGCGTTCAGGGTTAGCTTAATTACTTCAATAACCACGGTAATAGAAATAACTCACTTCACTTAGAAGATTCCAGGTAAACTCGTTATGACTTTAATCAGACAAAAGATGATACAGTTACATACATAGACAATCATTTCTGTTGTCTAAGACTACATGATGACAGGTCTATGCGTAGTTGTACGCCCACCAGAACTGACTAACTAAAACTCATTCTAACTCTCTTCCATCAAGACTGAACTAAAACTCATTCTAACGCTCTTCCACCAAGACCAAACTAAAACTAAACACTCCTATCAAGACCAAACTAAAACTGACTATCTGTATTTTGGGTGTCGGATGTTTCGGCCCATAACGGGTTCGAACCATCCAATGGTGCGACCGTTGAACCGTGAAGTGTTTTTGCTCGTACGGGCCGAATCATCCGTGTATGCAACCAGCGCCAGCGGGCTCCGTGGGCCAAAACGACTAGTGAATTGAGTGTTGTAATTGCGAAATGTTATACGTTATTACATTCGCTAGTTTCAACTGTTTGTATGTCTTAGTGCAACGTTGCTTATTGAGTGTTGTAATTGCGATATGTTATAAGTGTTAGCGAAATGTCATACGCTACATTTCTGTCTTTATTAAGAAGTTAACAACTACCAATACATAATTTTCCAACACTACTACATCACGCCGTGGACCGAAACTACTATTCTTAGAAACCAGCTGCTAACGTGGGACAATAGTACCGAAAACATTAATGACACTTCTTTGCAACTTGTAATAATTATGCCCAATTGACCTACTACGATTAATTTAACAAAGGGCTTGATCACATAAATTGTGTTCACACAAACAATGAAGTCATGCTATTAAACATTTCAGATAACAAGATTTGCTGATGAAACACCAGATAGATTAAAAGCATAAAGGGCTTGATCGCATAAAATGTTCTCACACAAACAATGAAGTCAATACATTATATATTACAATACAAAGTCAACTAGTTATTACTTTTATTTACGGACGTTTCCCTTAGATATTAATTACTTCAATTTGGTTCATTATTTTATTATGTCAACCGCTTTCTGTTATTTTATTTATATTGCTATATTTCTATAAATAGTTCTAGATTATTATGTTAGCATGTGAGCGTGTGCGTTCTTCAAACTTAAAGAAGGCAGTATAGAACCAGAGGACACAAAGCAGCTTTAGTTAAAGAGCAGTGTTGGTTGGACACGAGAAAGTACTCTTTCTCACAGAGGGTGATAAATGAATGGAACAAACTGCCAAATGATTGTGTTAATGCCAGTAGTGTGAATTATTATGTTTAAATGTAGAATTGACAGATATCTGATAAGGGCGGGCTACACATAGATGAGAAAATTGTTGGACTTTCGAAAAGCCAATGGCTTCCTTATCCACTTGCCATCTGGAACTTGTTGTTTGGGATGGCAATCTTGTTAAATCTGGGATGTTTCTGTGCGCAATTATAATTTCCGCCGCTCCGCCTTTCTTATTGGGCCGAACCGACTATTCTTAGATTTCCGCTACTAGAGTGGGCCGAATCAACCGTTGCTGAATTCAATAGCAACAGTGAAGTGGGCCAAACCATCCGTCTGCATGGGCCGAATCGACTAGGCCGAACCATCCGGGACCCTGTATTTTTGGCATGCATTTATATGCTTTCTTGCGCCAGGCACAGTCATGATCAGTCCTCCCAGAAGGGAGGGCATGTCCTTATAAGTCAACAGAGCAGTCTCAGTCGTGGACCACTATTCTGGACATCCTAGGCTAACCCACACAAATATATATCTGGACACTCCCCTGCCTGCTTTATGTAACTACACTGTTTGCTTTCTAGAACAACAACTTTGAGTGCAGGACGGGTCAGCAGACATCGCTAATATAGTTTGTACAGTCCGCTATCTAGATATAGATGTTCTTTTAATATAGCTGTAGTCTTCTACTGGGGCAGTCTGTTTTGATATAGCCTTTTCTAGGAGGCTGACCTATTCGTCTGCTCTTGCTTACTTAGTTGTTTTCCTTCATTAATCCGTTTACACACAACTTGTCTCCCTGCTATAACTAGAGGGGTACATGACTTTACAACATGGTAAAAAAATTACTCCCATACTATTATAGTCTTAATTTGGGTACATGTGAATTCGGCCCTCTGTGAATTCGGCCCAACTACCAGGTGAATTTGGCCCACTTTATAATGGCGTGAATGGGGTGGTGAATTCGGCCCATGATGTTATTTTGGCTTGGTGATTTCGGCCCGCAGTTAGGTGAATTTGGGCTGCATTTTCCCAGGTGTTCTTATTATGCTTATATCGTTGTGTGGTGTATGAATGTCATAAACATAACGTAATAAAAAAGTTATCATTACGCAGCCATCAGTTGTTGAACAATATTCGTTTCATTATGTTATTTGTAGCTTGGTGGAATCTGTGCGTGCGTGAACTGTCCGGATCTAGCCAGGAAGCGTTCACGAATTAGCATGGTGTTCACGATGGCAGTTTCAAACATTACAACATTTCCAATAAAAGACCAAGTCAACAATTGTATGGCCATTCAGTGTAACTTTATTAATATTGATTGTGCTATACAATGCCAACAGTGACATGATAATACAAAGGTGCAATAAAATAAATAAAAGCTAAAACGTAATCTTATGCAATATATGTCAGTGCATAATTGATTATATTGAAAAGCGCGTGGGCAACTATAGGTTTTAAAAATAGACCAACACGCATACATACTCTTGAGTTACTGGGAGAAATATAATTGTAAGATAGGTTACTGGGAGAAATTTAATGTTAAGATAGGTTGCTTATAAACCCAACTTTGGGCAATATTGGAAAATGCCACATTGTTGAATGTATCAAACCAATAGTAAAAACCCTTAAGCAAAGACACGCACGTTTTTACCAGAGAACAACGAGCAGTGAATTAGATTGGATACCCCCAAAAGAAGAATAAATGTCAGGTGACAGCACATTATGACATCATATGAAATACAACTTCATAGCTATGCCGCTAAAGCAAAGACACACCTAGATGATGGCGAACAAATAATGTTGTGTTAAATGTTATATTATAACATATTAGTAAATATTATGTCAAATAAAGATTTGGCAGATGACAACATGAAGTTTGATACATTACACGGCTGGTCCATACACTTTGGTTCAGCCATTCAGTAACTTTCGCGCACTCTTGTGGCAAACGCAATCTGTCGTCTTGTTTCGTTGTCATTAAGTATATCCCACTGCAGGAAGCCGTCTGGGATGTGCTCACTCATCAGGTGAAATGCTATGTCCGTTGGATGTTTCGGGCGGCCCTACGAAATCACAATCAACAGACGCCCCTACAAAATCACAGAAATCAAACCGATTATTTCACTAATAGTTATTTAAGAGAAAATATATAAAGGAGTAACCGTGTGATAACAGTATTTGTATACTTTGAGTGAGTAATGGATTAGCCCTCACTTTAAAGGTTTGTTATTCCCGTGCTCGTCATCAAAGAGAGTTTCAATTAGATACTACTGCAGTACAATGCTTTGTCTGTCTGGTACACAGACAGGTGTGAATAACAGAAAAATGCTGCATAGATCAAAGACCTACGTGGTTTCGTTGCATTAACAAACAACAGTCCGTTATCACTGTCATTGCTCTGTATTTAGAGTTAATTGAGCACATTTCTTGGTGAAGAAATTTCACCTGATTTTTGGGCGGCAACGCATGAAAAACTTAACTATAGAAACAGGCTATTACGATAATAGTACGTTTATGTTTTTAAGTTATTTAACTGTACATGTTTTTTTAATACTATATTACACATATTATGTGATCTTAATTTTAACAATACAACGAATTGTGTAAGTCAATGATCTCTCTCACTGACTATGTGTTAAAAAGTAGTGCTGTATTTTAGGGTACATGGGCACTCGAAATGCGAAACGAAGTGTGTAAAATTTTTTACAATTTTGGATTAATGTGGAATTAGATCAACAAATAGTGAATTAAAAAATGAGAGAATATGCTTTATTCACAGTAAAACAAACATTAAGCCACATGTGCTTGGCACACAATCATTCGGGCCGAAATCACTAAGCCCTTTGTGCTTGGGACCGAATTCACCAAAGAGTGCGGGCCGTATTCACCGTGGGCCGAGTTCACCTGTATCCCTTAATTTCATACAACGATCAAAACTAAAGCTAATTTTGCATGGTGCTGCTGCTAATAATTGTGATAATGCGTGTGTGCATATGGGAATACAAGCATACGTCTTTTTAAAATATGTATTAATGCAATATTCTAATACAGAAAATGTTGTCATCACTTATTTGTTCTAAATATATTTGCGCTGACATTAGTGCCCTGCACTGGGCCTATAATTTGAATAAGCTTGGCCCGCAAATTAGCAGTTAGAATCCAGGCCCGCAAAAAAAGTTCAAGCCCAACCTGGCCCATGCCCGCAAGCTAGAATTTAGGCCTAGTCTGGCCCAGACCATTAATGTTTGGCCCAGGCCAGGGCCACACAGACCAGGCCCATACCCTTGGGCCAAAGACAGGTAAGCCCACGGCCCACTAAATTTAGAAAAGATAAACCTATTATCTTATATTAAAAACAAATACTAGTATGGCTTTAATTTATTGGCTTATGGTTAGGGTAGGAGATTTGTTTATCTAACCCTAACTTGTCCCTAATACAAACCATAACCATAATTTAAGTTGTTAATTGAATTAGCTCAACTAAGCTAACTTAATTTTATTAATTAATGTTACAAGTAAGGGCAGTTAATTTGGTATTAATTTATATTTCAATTAAATGTCACCCACTGGCACTGACAGCCAGTGGCCTGTAGTCACTAGCCTGACACAGATCAGGTTGAGATGTGTGAATTAGTACAAGTGTGAATGAATCAGTACTGGGGAAATTGTAGACACTAAATAGTAGACACTATTTAACCCAATTGAAAATGGGGTGGCCAGTGGGCAGGTCATTCAGGCAGGCAAGATTTGGAGAGAAGACCTAGACAATAGAATGCCCACTGGTAAGGTCAAAGGGTGATAAGTTGATGGTTGATCATGGCTTGATTGCCTCTGCAAATATGTATAAAGTAAACATTTGGGGCTGGCTGCTTCCAACCAATTGAACTTAAGTGGTCTAGTAAGGGGCAATTAGATCTATGCAAAAAGGTACATTCATGCCAAAAATATGCATCTGTAACATCTGTATATACTATGTAGTAGTAATATGTACTGTGTAATGTGTGTGCTGTGTATGCAATACTATGCATTTACACGAAATGTCTCTATTAAAAGAATGCACGTTAAAAAATTATACCATTGGAAGTGCCATTGTTGTAAAGAGGTTAATCTACATTCCAATATATAACGCACTGGTGTCATTCATAATTCCATGCAACGTATCAATTTGCAACTATGTAATACAAACAAAAATAATTTTAAACATTCCATTAACCGGAATATAATCAGTTTTGTATTAATATTAAAATAAAAAATCTGGGTTTTGTATTAATATTTTATTAGGGCTCGGCTCGACATTAGGCCTGGCCCATGCCCAATATTTTTTTCAGCCCTGGCCCGACCTGGGTCTGCAAAATGTAGGCCTCGGGCCCCCCGCCCAGCTGCAAAATTTAGTAGAGGCCTGCGGGTCGAGCTTGGGCCCAAAGCCCGGCCCGTGCAGGGCACTAGCTGACATACAGAGTTTTTGTGAAGCTTAACAATGTGTTGGCATAAGCGTCAATTTATGGTAGTCGTGGAGCGAGATGTAGGAGATGACAAGTTTTAGTTTTTTCTAATTTTTATCATATTTTTTATTCTTATAAGAGCAATGTTTTGATCATGTGACATGTATATGTGCTGTCTTGTTTTGTGTTGTCGAAATCATTATAATGTGGCTCAATCCAGCAGAGCAGCATCAATAAAGTGACACTGGTGTTGATTACAGAGTCAACACAGATACCTGGTCACAATGGGCATCAAGGAGGAGGAGAACTTCCCTCGGGGTGGTCCAGTCGCCGTGGCAACAAAAAGACATGTCCGTGTCGTGGAAGAACCAGATTTGTTCAAGGTGGAAATTTTTTACAGACACTGCAATCGTTTGGTATATCCCATGGATTTTGGTGTGAAACGGATCTGAAACAAGTAACGTTTCACTTTGCCTTTTGTTGTCTAGAAATATCTACGTATGTGCGAATGTGCTCATTATTGATGTCAAGGGTAAAGTTACTGTAATATTAATGAAATAGTGCATGTATTTATTAAATAAGGATCACTATAAATGCAGTGATAGTTAATAATGATACCTGATTACTGTAAATCTTGTTAACGGTACTGGTAAAGATACTTAGCTATTCTAAATCCCGGTAATTAATAGAGGACGTTTGGTTGCTAAATGGTTAATTTAATCATTCAACAAGACTGCCACCCAAAGCAAACGACCTCAGAAGGGGAGTGGACAAGAAAACCATCGGCTCATATTGAGAGTCCAACAGTTTTTCATCTATGTGCAGCCAGCCCTTCTGAGATATTTGTCAATTTATCTAATCTGTCATTAATTTGTTCCATTTATTTATTGTCCTCTGTGAGAATGAATACTTTCTGATACCTAATCTACACTGATCCTTCACTAGCATTTCGTTGTGTCCTCTGGTTCTGCTATCTTTCTTAAGTGAGAAACAAATATTTCTATCAATATTTTCAAACCTATTCAAAATCTTAAACACTTCAATATGATCTTGTTTGAACTTCTTCTGCCTCCGGTAACTAGACAGTAACGTACATGCATTCATTACAGAGCAATGATGAGTCACAGCCAAAGAAGAAGAAGAAGATTGAGACTCGCATAGAGAAACGCACCAAGAAGGTGAAGAAGCAACAGAAAAAAGACAAAGACCGATCATTCAAGACAAACTTCAACCGAATCACAAAGCTCAGTCCCAAGGCAAGTGACAGGCTGCTTCTGAGTCGAACAGTCGAGTTGTTGCACTCACTGTCGTCACTGTTCACTTGGGAGATGTCTGTCCTAAAAGTGATGGTGAATGTCTCTTAACCCATTAGACCCTGTACATTGAATTAAGCGTGTGCTGCTTTTCCCCAGGCAACTGAGGCAGATTATGAAAATTATGGGTAGTTGTGGTTTGTACGCTGTATCTTCAAAGGTACTGATATCTTATAATTACAAGTTATGTTTAGTTTGAAGCAAATTGAATTATCTACACCATGATGTAAGTTTCCCTGTAAATGTGTATATAAGCCTACTATATGTTATTATTCTGAGGTGTGGAACTTCATAAATAAATTTTTTTAACAAATATTGAAAGTGAAGCTTGACATGATAGTCACATTTTATTACAATAACATCACCAACTGCTGGTTCCATACAAGGAAATGTCCTTCCTATGCATGCTACTTCCTATGCATCCTTCCATTCTGTCATCGTGTGCTGTCATCCTTACAGCAGGCAGTGGTGCGTGAACATGGTGAGCAGCGATGGTGGAGTCTGGCAACCGATGAATCAGTTGGACTTTGAAAGTTTTCAGTGAAAACCAGTGCTTGTTTGGTAACAGTGGACGTTTGCGCAAACACCACAGAATGTAGGCGTTGATGATGCTGATGTCCAACACTGCCCAGAAGAGTTACTTCCACTACTTTTGACCAGACGAGCCCACAAAGTAGTCTGGTCGAGGTGGTCTATGCCGCTCACGAATTTGTTGTAGCGAACAATGATGCATCACTGTCGGAGTCCTCATCAGGGACGTCATGACTACTATTACTTGCCACCTGAAACATACAAACAGCTACAGTAATGAATACAGAATAAGACTAACTTTGTTGCATGTGTCACATGTCTTATCTAACACAACACTGTGAAACTATCGTTTTTACAAGCAGCCAATAATAAAATTACCTTAAAAAAAGTCCACTAATATCTGAAATATAATTAATTACAAAGACAAGTACAACGTCAGTATAATAAAATTGCCAACAATGTCCAAAGCAACAACACCACCTGTCCAGGCACCACCCGTCCAGGCACCACCCAAGGCTCGATTGTTTATATGCTGCCCAACCGACCAAGTCCCAGACGTGAGTGTCGGGCCAGATTTTTCTGTTTTATTTGCTTTATAAATCATTATATAACAACATACATAACTAACCATGTAATCTTAGCGGAGTAAATGGCACAAAACACAGTGTCAGTGTTGATATAGTCAGCAAGCTGAATAAGACTGACCATGCTACTCTTGGAAAAAGAACCGATGCCATCTTCGATTTATCGCTCTCTCAGTTACATATTGAGCCACATACAAATCTTACCTCCACATCCATCTCAGAAGCACTTTCATCCGAACATTCATCGTCCAAACTCGTGCAAACTTCATCTGCAGTGAACACATCTGTTTTACGAGAAGCAACCATTTTTAAAGCCCACTAGTGCACAACTTCAAACGTGATTATCTTTGAAACTTTCTATACGACCATATGCTAATTTTACCCACAATTCATAGCTAACATGTGTAGAATTCCGCTAGTTTTAGTTTCACATCAATCCACCCAATGACGCTACCTCCACAGCCTTTTCCCCCAGCAGGCACTTGCGTGTGACTCAGGGGAAACAAGGTAGGGCGCTTGCACGCGTGCTGGGTCTAATAGGTTAAGGCCTGTTCACATGGACGATTAATTGTCCAATTGGCTGGGACTTGGGTGATGCCTTGTTGCATAACAAAGCACAGCTGAATTATGTGCATGTTCACACGAGCAGTTGATTAAAATAATTGATGTATATCCATGAAAATTTGCGTATTAAAATCACATTTATGTGGCAAAAGTTTGTTTGGACCACCGTTTGTCTTGGCTGTGGTGATTTATTGCCAAATTATTAGTGTACAGAAATAAATAGTGTGGAACAACTGAAAAGTGTTGCCCTCTGGTGTTAAACAGTTAACACCACTTTTCAGTTGTTCTACGCTAATCACCAAATGACCACAAGTGTTAAACAGTTGCCTTATTGTCTAAAGAAACAAATTTTTATGTATGTTTATAAGAACATATTCCTTGACATTTTTTTCAAGCATTCTGTGCGCTTATTGGGTTGAATATGTTATATACATGTACAAGTGTGTGTATTAGCTCAATGTTTGATGGGAGTAAATACAAAGTTTGAGTTTTTGTACATATGTCCTTGCTACCTGTACACATGTTTGACAACCTAGCAATCATAATTTCCGTATTGTGTTGATGTGTTATTGACAACTTGTGACACATTGCATTGTTTCTGCCACAGGAGCTGACGGAAGGAATGTTGATCCTTGGGTGTGTTCAACGTATCAGTGACTATAGCCTCGGAGTGTCGCTGCCCTACAGCATGTCAGCCTCCGTACCAATCACTTACATCAGTGACGCCTACACTTCACTCCTGCAGCGACTCACACAGACAGACTCCGAGCCACTCGAGGATTCCGATGAGGTGGCGTGTGGTTTTTTTGTATTCTTGTAATTTATTTTTTAAGTTAATTAATATTGATGTAGCTTCACATTGTTGTTATCTCATTCAGCCAGGATTGTGCAGAAAGCCTGGTTTTTGATCAGTTCTAACAATTGCTGCACTTCTAACAATTGCTGCACTTCTAACAATTGTTGCAGTTCTAGCAATTGTTGCACTTCTAACAATTGTTGCAGTTCTAAAAAAATTTGCAGTTCAACAATTGTTGCAGTTAAATTTTTTTTTACAGTTCTAACAATTGTTGCAGTTCTAACAATTGTTGCAGTTCAAAAGTGCAATTAAATTTAAAGTGTTTCCTGTTGTTCATATCAATTCATCTCTGTATGGTTTTTCAATCGATGCACGTTGTCCCAATTCCTGGCATTCTGTGCTAGTCATTATTTTGACTATTCAGGATGTAGGCGGTCTTGCGGAACTGTTCCGCATTGGCGCCCCCGTGCGATGTCGTGTCATGGACACAGGAGGCGTTGGCAGCATGAAACGGCGACTCAAACTGTCGGTGAATCCACGTGACGTGAACCAGAACATGAGCAAGTCCAGTCTAATGTCAGGCATGGTCAGTGTTCGGTGTTTCCCTCTCATTCTGTTGAAGCTGACCACTTTCTGCAGAGCTGGCCAGATAAGAAGTGTAGAAGTATGGTCATAACATGTATGTAAAAGATGTATGTGTCTGGTAGGAACCTCTCACCTGTTTTGTAGGCCAGCGTCCAACGTATTGCCATAGATCCTTCTTCTTCTGAGCGATGTTGTTGATTTTAAAACTTATACATAATTACATTTTAAGCTTCTTACTATAATGCTGTATTTTGAAGTCGCCACCATTACATGAAAATGCTGCCAGTTATGAATAATTAACCATGGAAAACTTGATGCATATGATGATGGATAATTTTAACAAACAAATAATTTTATTTGACCTGATTTTACGATAAAAAGACTGTACCTTTAATGGGGCCTTAGATGTCTTGAATAGTCTTGTATTTGTCCTAATTCAAGGCCTTGAAATCCTTGAATTTTTTCAAATAGTCTTGAATTTTTGTCAATTTAATTATTACCGGGGAGTAGCCCACCGCCAGGTCTGCACACCTGTGTCAGATGTCATGTTCGGAATCGTAAAAATATCTTGTAAGCTCATGGGAAAAACATCGATAATATGATGTGATAAAATAACGACTCCAATGTCATCATTCTTTGTGAATTCTGCTATTTTACTGCCAATACCAGACTATAAGTTGTTTTGTGTAGTTGCTTACCAAACTATGAAATGGAGCCTTGATTTTTCTTCTCAGTAGCCTAAAAAGTCTTGAAATGGCCTTGAATTTGATATCACCCTTAGTGTAGGAACCATGCTTTAAGAGTTGAGTGTACCCACCGTGCAGGTGTTGTCTGGAAGTATCGCCAGTCAGGAGGACCACGGCTATGTGGTTGACTTGGGCGTCAAGGGCGTGAATGCCTTCCTCAAGAACAAGGAGGCTGACCAATACATTGCCGAGTACAACGAAGGTGGGACACACGTTGGAGTTACTGTCTTGGCTTAAATTAAACTATTGCACATGTGTCATAGATCAGGCCCTTAGCCGGGAACCCTTTGTCACATTATTGCGACAGGTTTTTTTGAAAATCATAATGGAAATAACAGGTCTTTTGGAAATTCTAACAGGTTTTGAAATAACAAGTTTTTTGTTTTGAAATAATGTAAGTTTTGTTTTGTCAAGTAACAGGATTTTTGTTGGACCATAATTGGTTTTTATTTTCCCAATAAAGAGGGTAAAAACGGTGTTTGTATTGTAGATAAACAACATCTACATTGGATGACTGTTATATCTAACATTAACTACATTAAATAACATTAGCATAAAACTACATCTAATTCTCTAGAAGACAAAAAAGTGTCTCAAAGTGCAAATGAAACTTTATCAGTCACCTCTGATCAGTCACGCTGTAGGCCCGGAGCTGTTTCTGGTTAGTTTGATTTTTCAATAAACCAGGTGTAATGAAGATTGATGCTGTTGCAGGTCGACCACTCAAAGTTGGCACTTATCTTCACTGTCTAGTCAAGACGAGTCAGAAGGTGGCTATGCTGGCCGGAGAGGGTCGAACAGTCAATGTTGTCATTGACCCAAAGAAAGTCTACCGTTCACCGGTCAGTTGAATGTTGTGTTATCTGCATCTTATGGCAATCTATCAACACCATTATGGTCTGGACCATGCAAAAGATGTATTTTACTGTCATTGATTGGACACAAGTCATGCCTGGGTGGTGACAACAAGATGGGGGCCATATCAAGAGCTGTATTGTTGTGTATCTTTTTGGAAGCTGGTATCTTTATGTTTATCAACTGATGCAGCATTGACTCGGCAAGTTGGCATAATTACAAAATTTACAATATTTTGCAAGTCTGTCACTTGTTAGTTGAAGCGATTGTGCAGAAACACTTGTCTGGGGTATTCCAAGCATCAACAACTGTGTTCAGTAACCTTTAATGGTGGTTTCACAGGAAGTTTTCTGTAAACCTTACTTTTGAAGTTATTAAAACCAGAATTGTCGTTACTGAAGGGAAACACAAGTCATGGTTTTGGGCCTGTGCACCTATAACTAAGTTACTAAAACATAACCATTTGCAGCTATAATTAAGAATATCATGCCAGTGGTTTACTAAGAAATCCTTGTTGGTTGAACACAAAAATTTTTGGTGTCACTCTAGTAAAAAAATTTGTTTCCACCACTAATACCTCACATGGGAACCAACGGTGTCATTGGAAAGCTGCATCGCTCTTCCTTTTGTCTATATTTATTCAAGAGCCTAGTCAATAATAGCTAATGACATTCTAGCTTACAAGATACGTCACATAGTTTTTATTTTTGCTTTCTTTTTTGATGAAATTCAAATAGTAATATCCTTATTATAAACTATGTGCTGTAGTTTTTTTCATTTCATTATAATAGAGTTTTTTTAGCGACAATGATACTTCAATAACATTTGTGCGATAATTATTAGCGGTGTTATGATTTTTTTAAGCACCCTTATGAATAACTCCACTTTGTGTACACCATGGAAATTTTATCATTAGTCACTCCTAGGGTTAATTTCATGGGCTGTACTACACTGTTAGATAACCCTATGTCACGAGTGTGGTATTCAGTTAACCGGAAAAATTACTGGAATCTCTCATTTTAGAACATATTCTGGGTAAACCACTGGCATTATATTCTTGACTTTTTATTGCACATGGTTAGTTTTTTTATTATTTTAGGTGCATACCCCCAAAACTATGACTTTTGTTTTCCTTTAAAGTATGTTATAAAATGTCTGTCATTGACATTGTAGGTGACAGAGGCTATGGGACTGACTCTACAGAACCTCCTCCCTGGCATGTGTGTCAATGCCACAGTCATCAAAGTAAGTCAGAGGGCATCTGTCTATTAGGTTATGCACCAAGGAGGTTTGTCAACTGTTCTGCTCTTATTCTCACATTCATAACCTATATATGTGGATATTATATAATATATATGTATTATATGTATTATTTTTATTTTATTCGTTTTATGTAGTAATTTTATGGCATCTTATTTATTTATTTATGAATTTTTAAAAATTCTTTCGACTGCCTCATCATGATTTAAGCTACTAAACAAATACCTATGCCATTTTCTAAGTCCGAAAAAAAGATATGATATGATAATATCACAAAATACCTAAGCATCAACCATGGAGTATATATTTGGTGCCAGAAACTGTGTTTTGGTAGGATTGTTAAATGTGAAAATTAAGGGACCAAATGGCACTTAATTATTTTTTTGTTATCTGTCCAGATGACGTGTCATAACTGATGTTTCAGAGGGCTGATAACGGGATTAATGTGAAGGTGCTCTCCTACAAAGGCTGCATCCACAAGTCGCACCATCAACCTGATGATGACGATGCGGTAAGTCCTGTGTAAGATCGCCACCAGGTGGCAGAGCAGTGAAACTATCCAGTGACTACTAGCGCCGAAATAAATCTAAACAAAATTGCTATCTTCCTTTCCATCATGCAGTGTCTCAAACTGTAATTTATGTGACAGGTAGTGCATTAGCTGTCATGATAATATCATGATAGTTTCATAACTATTACTATTTATAACTAATATAGTTTTGTGGTAGTATCATGAAATAGGGAATAGCCAGGAAAACAGTCCCAAACCTTAATTGATTGGAGGCCCTATGATGTAGCCTTGGAGGTAGTTGATTAAAATGATTGGAGGCCCTATGATGTAGCCTTGGAGGTAGTTGATTAAAATGATTGGAGGCCCTATGATGTGTCCTTGGAGGTAGTTGATTAAAATGATTGGAGGCCCTATCATGTAGCCTTGGAGGTAGTTGATTAAAATGATTGGAGGCCCTATGATGTGTCCTTGGAGGTAGTTGATTAAAATGATTGGCGACCCTATGATGTGTCCTTGGAGGTAGTTGATTAAAATGATTGGAGGCCCTATCATGTAACCTTGGGAGGTAGTTGATTAAATGATTGGAGGCCCTGTCATGTAACCTTGGAGGTAGTTGATTAAAATGATTGGAGGCCCTATCATGTAACCTTGGAGGTAGTTGATTAAAATTATTGGAGGCCCTATCATGTAGCCTTGGAGGTAGTTGATTAAAATATTGTATCCATGAACAGCTTGATGATTGTTGATGTCGATAGATAAATAAATAAATCAAATTATCCAGTATCGTTGAACAAACATGGTTATCTTTAGTATTGCAGTAGCAGTTGAATTGTTTTGTAACTATCGTTACTAATGTGATAGTTCAATGTGCTATCAACAATGACTATCGATAGTTCAATTTACTATCGATAGTGTTGCATCATCACATTGACTATTGTGATTCATCGATAGTTCAATGTATTGTTACAGCCCTGGTGTATATCCTATGTTATATAATTTATGTCGATTAGCCTTACCAACAGTAATTGTTTCTGTCATTCAGGTCAAGGCAGCCATTTTGTACATTCACCCGACAAGCAAGGCTATAGCCTTGACCCAACTCACCCATCTCGTGACTCCTGACCTCGCCCCCAGGAAGCAGTTTGGGGACCTTGCTATAGGGGATATCATAGAGATGGGTGAGGTCGTGAGGGTGGAGAAAACAAGGGGTGTATACTTCAAACTGAATGACAGAGTGACAGGGTTTGCTGCGGTATGTACCCAGTTAATGCAAGATCTTCTCTTTAAGTTGTGTGACATATTTGGTTTACAAAAATGCACTAGTTTAAAACCAACATTAGACTTTGTTAGTAATTAAGATTGACCTCTATTATTAAAAAAAATTAATAGTGTCTCCATCAGTAATGACTTAATTAGTCAATGCATATTACAGATAATAATGGTGTATGCCAAACAATGTTAATTATATGACGAGTTACCATTTCAGATTGGTAGCATAAATAATGTGTGCAAAAATAAGAACTAAAACTTTGTTTCTGTTACAGTTGGCTCAGCTTGCTGACAAAGTGCATCAGAAAGTGGGGCCTGAGTTTCAGAAAGGCACTATTCACAGGTAATGGTCATGGGGGTTTGTAAAGGTCGTGGGGATCTGTAGCGGTCATGGGTGTCTGTCCGTCCGTCTGTTTCCACGTGACACGTTGAATCCACATAAAATGTGGCACAAACGAACAAGTTCCATGAATCATCTTTCTCATACAATCAACTAGTATCTTATAAAATCTTAGACAACCACATAAACATATATTACAAATGATGCCAGATGTGTTAACAAAATTTGCAGTAATTCAGTGTCAAAAGTTATTAGCACACGCATATATCTATATATATATATATATATATATATATATATATATATATATATATATATATATATATACCATGTTCAACCTGCTCTAATTTACGTACTCCCCTTATTTATTCATCAGATTATATATATATATATTATATGATAAATATATGATAAATAATTATCTTCATATATGTGTCAATAATAATTGTTATGAAGCAGGGTTGTAGATTAATGTGCTACAAAAATGTTGATATTGTTACAGAAATATATGTCAGAATTGTCATGTATACTTTGGACTGTTTAATTACGTGATTTCAGTGTGGCAGTTTTATATGACATACATTTGAGAACACGTTGGAGATCTTAGAATCTCTTAAAATCTCATTATTGATGGTTTTTAATCAGATCGAAAGTGTTGATTATGATTACATATTGGTATGTAGTTGTCAAGATAGCTTTTATTTGGTCTTCTTTGTAAAACATGTCGCCTATAAATTAATTTTCATTTTGTAGGTGCCGAATTCGTTGTCTCGATTATGCTGATAATCTGGCTGATGTCACTTTGAAAGAGTAAGTGTGGAGAATGCATCAATAATCCAGTTCTTAAAGCTACAAATTAAATGTTGAGTTTTCAAATTTTACCAACTTTTGGTTGACTTCATTGCAGTTATTTAGCAATTCAATCATAAGGAATATAAAAGACATTTGATGTACTTTACCGAGGCACTGGAATGTGACATCTTGTTTTCAGGAGCATCCTGAAGCAGAGGTTTATGAAGCTTGCCGATCTAAAACCTGGGATGAAGGTGGAGGTAAGTTTATGAAGCTTGCCGACCTAAAACCTGGGATGAAGGTGGAGGTAAGTTTATGAAGCTTGCCGACCTAAAACCTGGGATGAAGGTGGAGGTAAGTTTATGAAGTTTGCCGACCTAAAACCTGGGATGAAGGTGGAGGTAAGTTTATGAAGCTTGCCGACCTATAACCTGGGATGAAGGTGGAGGTAAGTTTATGAAGCTTGCCGACCTAAAACCTGGGATGAAGGTGGAGGTAAGTTTATGAAGCTTGCCGACCTAAAACCTGGGATGAAGTTGGAGGTAAGTTTATGAAGCTTGCTGACCTAAAACCTGGGATGAAGGTGGAGGTAAGTTTATGAAGCTTGCCGACCTAAAACCTGGGATGAAGGTGGAGGTAAGTTTATGAAGCTTGCCGACCTAAAACCTGGGATGAAGGTGGAGGTAAGTTTATGAAGCTTGCCGATCTAAAACCTGGGATGAAGGTGGAGGTAAGTTTATGAAGCTTGTCAAAACCTGGGATGAAGGTGGAGGTAAGTTTATGAAGCTTGTCAAAACCTGGGATGAAGGTGGAGGTAAGTTTATGAAGCTTGCCGACCTAAAACCTGGGATGTAGGTGGAGGTAAGTTTATGAAGTTTGCCGATCTAAAACCTGGAATGAAGGTGGAGGTAAGTTTATGAAGCTTGCCGACCTAAAACCTGGAATGAAGGTGGAGGTAAGTTTATGAAGCTTGCCGATCTAAAACCTGGGATGAAGGTGGAGGTAAGTTTATGAAGCTTACCGATCTAAAACCTGGGATGAAGGTGGAGGTAAGTTTGTCTTGCTAATCCAAACCTTGCTTGTGTGCACATCTACATGTACACTGTGCATGCGCTAGCTCTTGTGTGCACATCTACACATAATCTGTGCATGCGCTAGCTCTTGTGTGCACATCTACACGTACACTGTGCATGCGCTAGCTCTTGTGTGCACATCTACACGTACACTGTGCATGCGCTAGCTCTTGTGTGCACATCTACACGTACACTGTGCATGCGCTAGCTCTTGTGTGCACATCTACACGTACACTGTGCATGCGCTAGCTCTTGTGTGCACATCTACACGTACACTGTGCATGCGCTAGCTCTTGTGTGCACATCTACACGTACACTGTGCATGCGCTAGCTCTTGTGTGCACATCTACACGTACACTGTGCATGCGCTAGCTCTTGTGTGCACATCTACACGTACACTGTGCATGCGCTAGCTCTTGTGTGCACATCTACACGTACACTGTGCATGCGCTAGCTCTTGTGTGCACATCTACACGTACACTGTGCATGCGCTAGCTCTTGTGTGCACATCTACACGTACACTGTGCATGCGCTAGCTCTTGTGTGCACATCTACACGTACACTGTGCATGCGCTAGCTCTTGTGTGCACATCTACACGTACACTGTGCATGCGCTAGCTCTTGTGTGCACATCTACACGTACACTGTGCATGCGCTAGCTCTTGTGTGCACATCTACACGTACACTGTGCATGCGCTAGCTCTTGTGTGCACATCTACACGTACACTGTGCATGCGCTAGCTCTTGTGTGCACATCTACACGTACACTGTGCATGCGCTAGCTCTTGTGTGCACATCTACACGTACACTGTGCATGCGCTAGCTCTTGTGTGCACATCTACACGTACACTGTGCATGCGCTAGCTCTTGTGTGCACATCTACACGTACACTGTGCATGCGCTAGCTCTTGTGTGCACATCTACACGTACACTGTGCATGCGCTAGCTCTTGTGTGCACATCTACACGTACACTGTGCATGCGCTAGCTCTTGTGTGCACATCTACACGTACACTGTGCATGCGCTAGCTCTTGTGTGCACATCTACACGTACACTGTGCATGCGCTAGCTCTTGTGTGCACATCTACACGTACACTGTGCATGCGCTAGCTCTTGTGTGCACATCTACACGTACACTGTGCATGCGCTAGCTCTTGTGTGCACATCTACACGTACACTGTGCATGCGCTAGCTCTTGTGTGCACATCTACACGTACACTGTGCATGCGCTAGCTCTTGTGTGCACATCTACACGTACACTGTGCATGCGCTAGCTCTTGTGTGCACATCTACACGTACACTGTGCATGCGCTAGCTCTTGTGTGCACATCTACACGTACACTGTGCATGCGCTAGCTCTTGTGTGCACATCTACACGTACACTGTGCATGCGCTAGCTCTTGTGTGCACATCTACACGTACACTGTGTATGCGATAGCTCTTGTGTGCACATCTACACGTACACTGTGCATGCGCTAGCTCTTGTGTGCACATCTACACGTACACTGTGCATGCGATAGCTCTTGTGTGCACATCTACACGTACACTGTGCATGCGCTAGCTCTTGTGCATTAAATTTATTCAGATGTACATTCGATTTTGTACAGTAGAACGTTGATATTGTATAGTAGAACGTTGATATTGTACAGTAGAACGTTGATATTAAGGTCAACCACGGGACTATGTCAAAGTGGCCTGAATAGTGAGGTGGCCGTATTAGTGGGACTAATATCCTACACTTTACTGTTATGGAAATAGTGTGGGACTGTCCCAAGATGACCACAATAACAAGGTGGCTGTATTACCAAGGTGACCTTCAAGTGAGGTTCGAATGTACTTGAACAACAAATACATTCAGGCGATGTCTGGATTCTTCCAGTAAAATACGGAGACGTGTATATTTGTTTCAAAGTGCCACTAGAATTAATTTATAATATCGTCTCCTCTGTACTGTGCAATGTGGTGATGTGTGTAAAATGAAAGTGAAAGTAGATGTATTTCCTTGTGTGTTGTCAGGGTACGGTGAGAGGGGTGCACAAGTTTGGGGTGTCGGTGTATGTGACGAGTCAACTGCGGGGGTTCATACCCCTCCTCCATCTGGCTGATGTGCCCCTGCATCACCCCGAGAAGATGTACAAGCCAGATATGAAGGTCAAATGTAGGGTGAGTAGACGTGTAGGGGCAGTCACTCCCCCATCAGGGTCTGTTGCCACACATGCATAGAAATAAATGTAAATAAATAAACAAACCAAGCACAATTATATTTGAAAGATTAAAATGTAGAAATAATTTAATTTAAATGAATACTGGTATTCTGTAATGAACGTATTTTGTGTCTGCGATGAAGGTTGTCAAAGAATCGTGTGTAGTTTTCTTTCAGTAAGAATCACTGCATCAGGCGAGAATTCATGCAAAGCGACAAATGCATACCATAAGTTTCCATGTATAATACGCATTTTGTCCTTTCATTTTTTACTTAAAAGTCCGGGTGCGTATTATACATGGTGATAGGACTAAACTAAATTTTCACCAACCGGATATGGATAACGCTACTTGAACACTAGTACTATGACGTCGATGAGCGGGAAACGTACGCGACCGGGAATAACGCAGAAATGTGTGGACGGTCTCGAGTTAATTCGTTCAAATATGTGTTGTTCCCTGAACGCCAAGGCATCGTGATTGGTATTCTTGTATCACGTGAATGACCTGAATAGTCAGTGCCACGCCCACGGGTCAGCCAGTGTGACTCCATGTTTAAAGTTGTGAATGCAAATGAAGACGATTGTACCGTATGTATGTTTCACAGTTGAAAGTGTGCGTGTAACATATCAGAATAGAGCTTGGTATTAATTTTAAATTGAGAGCAGAATGATGCAAAGTAAGTTCTAACATGCACAAATTTAATCAGTTGCGCAATGGTCAAGCTAAAATGCAAGTTACGTAGGGTTTACATGACTGAAGAGGCGATATATCATCGTATGCGATGAGCCGGCGGCAATGCCGTAACTTGCGTGACATATTTACGATTCTGAGATGGACTCAGGGATCATCACACAAACGAACTTTGATGAAATGACAGTGGCCAACCGTGAGTCGCACTTCAAGCAAACTGTCAGAAGCGAGGAAATCAGTGGTCAATGCCAAAAGTTGGGGTGTGTATTATACATGGTAATATAGAAATTATATCAGAATTTATGGTAATGACATAATAATTTTTAGCCATCCTGAGGTTACCAGGCTGTCAGGCAGTGCCAGTGCAACACAGTCTGTGTTGTATGTTTACCGCTTACCATAATGCGCCTAGTGACCAAACAGTGCTACTAATTGTTCTCATGTCTGTCACCAGGTGCTGACAGTCGATCCGGCAAAGTCAAGCCTCATTCTGACAGCAAAGAAGTCTCTTGTCTCATCGAAGCTGCCTCTCATTACAAGCTATGAAGACTGCAAGAGAAACAGCGAGACCGAAGGGTACATCGCCAGCATCAATGACAAGGGAGTCCTCGTTGTCTTTTACGACATGGTCAAGGTCAGTGCAGTGCATTGTGGGACAGTTATGCAGCCATAAATGCATCGTTTTTTACATAAATGTTAATCACTAGGTTATGTGTTATTTATCTATTTATCAGGATACTGTGTTGTATGGTTTGAGCGGGAATGTCAGTTAAGTATTATTATTACTTATAAGTTACATCTTCTATCTATGTGTTGTGTCTAAAAAATCAAAATAATAAACAAACAGTATATGTTGTTGGCACTGTATGCATGACTTATTAGTTATGGATTTGAAATTTATATTTATTGTAAGATAATATATTTGTATCATGTGTAACTATATTATACTAGTTGGGGATGAACCATAGATAAATATCACACTTCTGTTCTCTCCCTTTCTACCAACACTCTATTGTTTATTTTATTTTCTTACATGTTACAAATTATGTATTTTGTAATAATGCACTGTTGGTTGTTGGAAATAAATTACTGATTGATTGATTGATTAAAGTATTTTGACAATTAATATCAATCCTTGTTGCTGCAATCCACCCAGAACAAATGATTTAATGTAGAAATAAACATCTCTGCCAGAGGATGAAATGTTAAGTGCCTTGATTAATCCTAATGACTGGATGTTATATCAGAACAGTAACTCAATATACCAGCTGAGGAGGTGTAATGATATTACTTGTTTATGTCGTAGTAGTAGTAATGTGTAAAAGGTAAAAAGGTACGTTCTTATATAGCACTGTCTCCAGTTCTTGGTACTACTCAAAGTGCTTTACACGTCACCATCTGGCTGACCTGTTCATTTCAACGCCACCTCGATTTCTCTGGGAAGCTTTCAGGCATGCTGCAGTTACTGCGATAAGACTATTCGTTCACATATAATGAAGATAATTTGATTGGTCAAACATAGAGACATGAATGTTGGTTGATGAATGTTTCCATGTTTCACCACCAGGGGTGGGTGTCAAAGTCAGAACTAAGCACCGAGCCGATCGAGTATCCAGAGAAAGTGTTTTATCGTGGCCAGGTGGTCAAGTGTAGGGTGGTCAGTGAAGGTCAAGAAGAGGGCAAGATAAAGCTGAGTCTCAGGGTAAGTTAAAGGTCATCGCCATGGTATTGAACTTTTAAAGGTCTCTCAATTCGATTTTTTCACTAGACTCATTTCAATTTCATTTTGCAAAAAATCAAACCTACCTAGTTTCCACTGCAACATGCTAGCTCATTTGTGCAACTTTTGTGTGTAGTTTCTGTGAAATCATCAGACAAACTATTAAATTACTTAATGTTTGTTCAGTCATTAAATGAAGTGAAAATGGAAACACTGAAAACTCACAATTTCATCCTTGCTGAAATTTTTTAACTTTGTTATGTGATCGTCCATTTTTGATATCCATTATGTTAAACCTTACCAGATCTAATGACTAAAGTCAATTCTTTTCATGATTTGAACAAATATAGGCTTTTTTAAATCAACTGCAGATGTTGCATAGACTATATATTTGGACATCAACGAACCGTATTTGCGAGAGGCTAAATCAGTTGTGGGTGGAGTTTTAATTATAATAAGTGTAATACTAGATCTGGATGTGTACTACAGCGAACAGGCAGGAAACACCTAATGCTATCTCTACTGCAGAAGAGTTCTACTTTACTTAGCTCTGTCTGTCTGATGAAATGGTGTCTGACATGGCTTCATTAACTGAGATATATTGGTTGAATTCAGATGTCAGGGAAGGCGCCATTTGGTGGCAAGGAGGTCGAGGTGCCGAAAGACTATGCGGTTGGGAAGGTAGGTCCACTGTCAGTTTTCTCTTGTTCAGCTCGCTTCATTGTTTTCTCCAGATCAGTTCTGAGCAGTCACTAATCATTTCACTAATACTTTATAAATCTCATCCACATCAGTAAAGTTGGACTTGCACCAGATCAGTACAATTGTACTTTTCCTCCAGATCAGTACAATTGAACTTTTCCTTCAGATCAGTACAATTGAACTTTCCCTCCAGATCAGTACAATTGAACTTTTCCTCCAGATCAGTACAATTTAACTTTCCCTCCAGATCAGTGCAATTGAACTTTCCCACCAGATCAGTACAATTGTACTTTCCCTCCAGATCAGTACAATTGAACTTTCCCTCCAGATCAGTACAATTGAACTTTTCCTCCAGATCTGTACAATTGTACTTTCCCTCCTGATCAGTACAAATGAACTTTCCCTCCAGATCGGCACAATTGAACTTTCCATCCAGATCGGTACAATTGAACTTTCCCTCAAGATCGGTAGAATTGAACTTTCCCTTCAGATCGGTACAATTGAACTTCCCCTCCAGATCGATACAACAGAACTTTCCCACCAGATCGGTACAATTGAACTCTATCCCTCCAGATCGGTACAATTGCACTTTTCCTCCAGATCGGTACAATTGAACTTTCCCTCCAGATCGGTACAACAGAACTTTTCCACCAGATCCAATCCACTTTCACTTTTCTGTAGATCACTTCCACTTATATAAATGTAGAATACTACTTTGGCATCTTGGGTTAACAAAAGTGTTCCAGTGCATGTTTTATGGATTGTAGAATTAAGGCAGAATGTCTGATGCTTTATCATGTTTTGTTAATTATACGTCCTATGTGTAACTTTTGTCTCCAGTTTGTTGACTGTAAGATCGTCAAGAAGAACAACTCTGGTTTCGACGTTGAGCTCATGCCGTCGAAGATGCCTGCTTTGCTACCCAAGATGCACCTGTCTGATCACCTTGGCATCTGTGACCTATTATGGGATGCCCACCAGGAGGGGGATGTTATAGAGGGAGCTGTGTATATGGGCAACGCGAATGTGATCGTATCCTTTGACACCGTAGTGGAAGGCACTCTCATAGTTACTCGTAGTCATGTGTGCTGGACTATCAGTCTCACACAACCGGAAAAAGTCAGGGAGAAAAATATTTTCTCAAGGTTACGTAAAAGTAATGGAATTATTTCGGGAATTTTGACTTCCTAGATAAATTCGGGGAAATGTTGGAGAATTTTGATGTTTTGTCAAAAGTGAATTACATTTTGATGGCTACAGCAATATTCTTTTCTATTATTTTGTGCCAATGTTCTAAAGATCTTGTGCAACTGCAATTTTATATTTTTAAACATTGAATTTGACTCGGTGGATTGGATGGCTGTAGGGTGGGTTGGATGGCTGTATGGTGGGTTGGGAGGCCATTTTAACTTAGTTACTTACTTAATCCTCTTCGTGTGGATGTCACATAAGGCCGAGACCAGAGCACGCCACTGCAGTCTATCTTTTGATGTTTTCTCGAGCTTCCCTAGGTCAGATTATGTTGTATCATTTCTCGCTCCACCCGTCTTCTCCGTGTTTCTTTTGGTTTTCCTCTCACCCATTTTCCATCTGGTGTCCATCTGAGAGCAATTCGGACTAATGCTGTCTCTGGCGTTCTCAAGGCGTGGCCAATCCACTGCCATCTGCGTCATTTTATCTCCAATGTGATGGGCTGGGTTGATGTTCTTCTGTGGAGTTCTGCATTCGAGATGGTGTTAGGCCAGAATATCTTGAGTATTTTGGGAAGGCATCTGTTCTGAAAGACTTCAAGTCTGTGGTTGTAAGGTGTTGGCCATTGTAAGAAACAATACTAATTCGTTGTCATTTTAGTCAGACAAAATTACATCTTTGCTCACAAAAAATCAGGAAATGTTTTATTATTATCTATGTTAACCCTCTTTATCTGTGTGAACCCTCTTTATCTGTGTGAACCCTCTTTATCTGTGTGAACCCTGGCATCTTATATTTAATAACTAGACTTGCTAAATGTCTTGATAGTGTTGACCACCAAATATGAAAAAATATCACATGTACAATAAAACTCCAAAATGTTTTTCCAAAGATCTAAGTGGGGAGCTTGGAATCTATAGCTACTATTTCACGTGAATTATGTCTGGTAGAGTTATTGCTACATCGGAATGATGGGATTTATCTATCGGGTCCCAATAATAAAATCATGTTGTGAGCCATGAGTGACGAACCCTTCAACTTAAACATGGAAAGTGTCGGTGGTTACAGTAAATATGTAGTTAATTTGTAGCTATAGGTGAGCATAGCTTCAAGAAAAAATTTCCACTGATACATGAATGAATGGTGCATAAGGTTAGTTTTCGTTGTTGATTTTAATCAGAATTCTTTTGGGGGGGTTTGGATTTGACCTTGACCTTTTTCCCAGACGGTCACCAAGAAGCTGTCACTTGTTGAAGCTGCAAAGAGTGATTGCCCTATCACTGATTTTGGTGACTTAACGGTGAGATCTGTGATTTCTTTCTTGTCTTCTAAAACATTTCATTGACAAAAATCTTCTCTCCTTTTCTTATTAGAATTGGTTAAGTTGCTTGCTTTTGTAAATTTATAAATAACACAAAGTATTTTGTTCAGGTTTCTTTCGTTTGTGTCTTCTGTTGTCTTGTTTTTCTTTATTATGACAAATTTATCAAATCATATTTTGGATTTCACTTATCTTAAGTTTGCATTGAAATGTACAGAAAATTATACAAAGGAATTAAGATGTAGTTAACATCATTAACAGGCAGTGATGTGAAAATGATGCAAAGTAATTAAGCTGTAGTTGACATCATTAACAGGCAGTGATGTGAAAATGATACAAAATAATTAAGCTGTAATTAACATTAACATGCAGTGATGTGAAAATGATACAAAGTAATTAAGCTGTAGTTGACATCATTAACAGGTAGTGATGTGCTACCATTTTGATTTCCACAATTAATTTTGACTTGGAATAGACCATTATAATTGTTGCATGCCATAACCCTTTAATATGATAAAAACAAAAAATAATTCATTACGTTAAAGCATAAAGGTTTTTCATCTGCGTCAAGATGTTAAAATTGAGAATAGTCAGTGAACTTCTGATGTTGTAGATATCTACTAAAACACATTTAACCCTGTGCTGTTGTGTTGAAGGCCGGACTACTTCTGCCTGGGGTGATCAAGAAGTTTGTAAGCTACGGCGCATTCATCGACCTGCTCGGTGGCATGGTGGGGTTATCACCAAACAGGGTAAGTTTGACTGTAAGCTCTCCTGCAGTGTGTTACCATTAAATTGTCAAACTAATTAAACAATTTGAATCTGCATTTTTTTACAGCTGTGATCTGTTCTCTGCAACTTTTAAAGTAAGTTTAATGCAAGGGTTCGGTTAGTCTGATGAAATGTTAATTCATTGACCAGCTTCTATTGTTTATTAGCTAACTACCCAACTAACCTTTTCTCTCTTTGTACACCTCCCGGTTATATCAACGCACTTTATTCACAGCTCATGTGTGACATCAAGTTGCCCAACCCCTCGGCTCACTTCAAAGTGGGTCAGACGGTCGTTGCCAAGGTAACGGACATTGACCATGAGAAAAGGCGCTTCTTGATGAGTCTGCGAATGTCCGAGTGCCAGGATGTGGACTGGGCTGTGAGCGGGCAGAGGGTGCTTGAGGAATACCTTGAAAAAGCTGCTTACATTGCTGACAGGATGAAGATGCGAGGTAGGATTCTCACTGGGTATTTAGGAACCGTTCACAATTGTCGACATTTAGCTATTTGTGCACAGCAAACTAATTTCCATACCCCCTCGAATTAGTACATTAAAGTGTTGATAATTTTCCATATTGAAAACTGTATTGATGTAACTGTAACACAGCGCATGTACAGGATAGTAACCATCACAATAGTAACCATCACAATAGTAACCATCACAATAGTAACCATCACAATAGTAACCATCACAATATGTTTATACACATTTACCCCCAATAATTATATTAAAGCTGTGTGTTTTTTTAACAACTCCAAGGCGTGATATTGATAACTGTTTATCACAAAGTTGTGAATTTCCAAGATGTCAGACAAGTTACATGATTTAAAACAACAGTTCACCTCGTGCTGTTGCATGACCCAACAGTTCAACTCACGGCGTTGCATGACCCAACAGTTCACCTCGCGCTGTTGCATGACCCAACAGTTCAACTCACGGCGTTGCATGACCCAACAGTTCACCTCGCGCTGTTGCATGACCCAACAGTTCAACTCACAGCGTTGCATGACCCAACAGTTCACCTCGCACTGTTGCATGACCCAACAGTTCAACTCACGGCGTTGCATGACCCAACAGTTCAACTCACGGCGTTGCATGACCCAACAGTTCACCTCGCGCTGTTGCATGACCCAACAGTTCAACTCA